>CM066988.1:25625000-25825000 GCA_033977485.1 Hydrangea macrophylla | reverse complement strand
ATGGATGATAACTGTTTACGATGTGGTCCAATGGCTACCATCACAAGAAGATCAAGGAAGCAATGCAAGGATTGGTACAATCTAGAGAGAGAAGCTCCTCCCTCTCTCTAGATTTCTAAATGCTTTCCTTGTCTATTCTTTCATTCAATTTTCCATGGATAAATTCAAAGCTGTGAGAGTGATTAATGCTGGTAATGCTAAGATCATTCAATATGCTCCCATTATTTCTACATCTACTGCCACTAATGAGCTTCCTTCCATAAAGTATGGAAATCCAAGTAATGTGGATCCTATTGTGCTACCTACTGTTGTTGAACATCCTCCTTCAGTAAATATTGATTCAGTTTCGAAGGATACTACTCCTGATTCTGTCTCCTTCAATGCCACTGCCAGTCCTTTGAAGGAGGGTGAATCCGTTGTTGCACCTATTTTAGGTAATGTTAAGGTGAATGTTTGCCTAGAATCCTCTCCAGAAATGGAAAGTGATGAAGAAGATTTGAAGTTTGATCATCCCCTAACGGTGGGGTATGAAGCATCTGAAAGACTAAACTCCAAACTTGTACATGAAAATACTCATCTTAGAAGTTTAATTGCTGAAATGCAAGATAACAAGTCTAAGGGGCTTGTGTCTCCTCCCATTGTTGTTCAACCTCGGGGAGGGTCTTCCTTTGCTGGGAGAACCCCTTATTGGTCCAATGGGATAAGGGGAGGTACATGGAATAGAGGAGGGAGAAACTAGAGAGATACCCAGTTTGAGCCATTTGATATTTTCTTTGGAGCCCCACTTCCAAGCTCTAATAAATCTGAACTGGAGGAGTTTTGTGCAGAAGGGCTTTCAAAATCTCAAGATGGGCAGGTTTACTTAAGTGGGCAAGCTGATGAAGAACACCTTTTTGATCCACAATGTTCTACAGATCTTAGTCCCAAGGAGTTTGTCCGAATAGGAGCCCACATCTGTACTACTATGGGACATAATAGTCATATTTCTTCTACTAATGCTGTCCAAGAATCGAGGGTAGGTGGGGACACGCAAGCTGGCTGTTTGCCTCCTACATGCAATGGTGCTGGCGCAACTATTCTGGATGGCACCAAAGTGGCTGATAACTCAAATGTTCGTGGGCAGAAAGGTCTTTCCATAGATGAGCTACTTGACAAGCAACCCAATCCACTTATTCAATCTGACAAGCACATGGGCAACCCCTTAAAACCCGGCGCTTTGTCCCCATATGCTCCTGAGACAAATCTCGTGATTCTTGTTGCAAAGCCTCCTCAGCATACTTTGAGTGATCAAACCAAAGCTGACTCAGCCCCTACTGGTCCTAATGTAAATAGTGCCAAGACCAGCGGTCAGATTGGGAGTATACCAAATCCCCTTACAAGCTCAGTCAAAGCGCACATGGGTTCTAGCAGCCTTACCACAAATTCCGGGTATGTGTCTGCTAGTAGTCTAAGTCATTTACAAGCTCAACACACGGACCCCACCATCAACATGCCAACGCAGGTTCGTATTGATGGCAGCTTTGAATGGGAGAACACTCTTGTAGGCTACTTCATTGGGAAAAAGCTGCCATTTTCTTTTGTCAAAAATTCATTTGCAAGGCTGTGGGGAAAATCTGGTCTTAATGACATGGTGACCACTGATAATGGCTTCTATTTTTTCAAATTTAACTTTGCTGAAGAGAGCCTATCTATTCTTGAGGGAGGGCCATGGCACCTTGTGCCATTGGAAAGCCCCTACATGTTGCTAGGGTCACAGCAGCTTGTAGGAGAGTTTCTTTTGCAAGGATTTGTATAGAACTTAATGCAAAGGATGATCTTCTCAGGGAGTTGGTTATTGAATTTGAAGATCCCATAAGTGGTGAAATGAAACAGATTGTTCTTCCAGTAGAATACCAGTGGACTCCTATTCGGTGTGCAAAATGCTCTAAATTTGGACATGATTGCTCGAAGTTACCAAAGGCTCAAGTCCACACTAAGGGAGATGGCACCAACTCTAACGGGGATGAAGGAGTTTTGAAAACAAGCACCAAAGGACACAATCCCATTGCTGCTTCCACTGAAGGCCCCCCTCCCTCTTCTAAACTTGATCATACTGAGACTTCTAGTACAGATGGAGATGATAGAGATTGGAAAACAAACTAAAAGGTGAATTTGTCGCTGCTGACCTTACCACTCATCATGTCCATGAGGGAGGTGTTATCCCCACTACTCCCTGGTCTTACCAAAGGGAAATCGGATATTACTATTGCACAGAGTAACTTATTTACTGTGTTGGAAACTACTAAGAATCTTGATGATGTCAGGGAGGTTACTGAACCTACCCTTGCATCCCCTTCTAAAAATGAATATTTAGGCTGTAACCTTGCATCCCTTGCTCCCGAAATGTTGGCTACCACTGAAGGCTCCATAATACAAAATATCCCCAACACTGACTCTACGATCCGTCCCACTTCCACATTGGACTTATGTTAATTAGAGAAGGGAGAAGAAGCTACAGTTTTGGTTAAACCTTGTGAAGCAGCCCAGGGAGTTCTTGTAGGAGATGATGTAGAACTCATGCACAAGGATCCGCCACAACATGCTCCCACAGGCTCCATATTGCCACCTTCTCTCAAATCAGACTCTACAGCCCTTTCCACTCCTACTGTGGGACCAAGTCCTCCAGGATATGCAGAAGAATCCATACTTCCCTCTATGCCCGAAAGTGCACCTCAAGGATCTCACACTGAAATTGCCGAGCATCCTATGCATCAGGATCCCTCCTGACTCCTCTATCTGGTATGCATCATAGCTCTGGTAAGGCTCACCATAAGAAGAACAAAAATTCTAGTTCTTCAGGTAAAAAGAAGCGATTTAATGATTATAAGTAGTTGGAACATTAGGGGCCTCAACCTTCCCTTTAAACAATCTGAGGTTGTTAAATTTATTTACGAGAATAATATTGATATCCTTTGTATCACTGAGACCAAAGTTAGATACTCAAATGAGGATAAAATCAAAAGGACCGTTTTCAAAGATTAGAGTTTTATTTCCAACAGCACTCCTGATTCTACGGGGAGAATTTGGCTAGGGTGGAATCCCGATTAGATTAACCTTACTGTGCTTAGATGTTCTCCCCAGCTTATTCAAGTTATTATTGAAAGTGATGACCTCAATTTTCAATTTCAAGCTTCTCTTATTTACGGTTTTAATATAGGACAGGATAGGAAGGAACTTTGGTCTGAATTAACTTCTACTTACAACCCTAATTTTAATGTTAACCAAATTTTTCTAGGTGATTTCAATATTGTTTTAAATACTAATGAAGTCTTTGGCACTGACTTTGCTCATCACTCTGATATCACTGATTTCAATAAAATTGTAGATTCCTTATGCTTATCTGACTTGAAGTACTTGGGAGAATTCTTTGCTTGGAGCAATAGAAGGTATGGTCGACCAAACAATACTCAAAGGAAACTAGATCGGGCTCTGGTCAACCAATCTTGGTTGGATTCCTTTCAAGATTCTTATGTTCATTTCCATAGCTCAGGTATTTCTGACCACTCTCCTCTTGTTCTCTATCTAGATAAGAATGTTAGGAGAAAAGGTAAGGCTTTCAAGTTTTTCAATTATTGGACCCAAATTGAAAATTACTCTGACACTGTTTCTCATGCTTGGCTCACCCCTATTCGTGGTACAGCTCAATATCAACTTTGTCACAAACTTAGAGTGATTAAACAAAGATTTAAAAATCCTAAGCAAAATGTTTGTTGGGAAAGAAAAGGTCTTAGCTGAAAAAGTTAGGGAACCAATCCAAGGAGTTCATTCTGAACTTCTGAATGATCCTCATAATCCCACCCTCATCTCAAAATAGAAACAATGTATGTCTGATTTTCTTAAAGCTAGTTGGATTGAGGAAGAAACTTTAAAGCAAAAATCTAGAGTGCAATGGTTGGAGACTGGTGACAAAAACTCTAGATATTTTTTTCAACATATTAAAAGTAGAAGGAACCGTAAAAGGATTTTCAAGCTTGAAAAGCCTGATGGTAATTTTACAAATAATTTAGATGAAGCTAAATCTGAAGCAGTTAGATATTTTAAAGATTTACTCGAGTCTACTGCTAAAAACCAGTACCCTATTGGGGTTTTGAGGAATTTTATCCACAAACATATTCCTGAGGATATTAAAGAGGCACTGGATAGAATCCCCACTAACACAGAAATTACTGATACTTTTCTTAGTATGCATGCGAATAAAGCGCCGGGCCCTGACGGTTTCAATGCACATTTCTTTAAGACGTCTTGGTCTACTGTTGGGCCTTCAGTCATTGATGCTATTCAGGAATTTTTCCACTCGGGAGAAATGCTGAGAGAATCTAATGCTACACTTATAGCCCTTATTCCTAAAGTCCCTAATCCCTCTAGGATGGGGGACTTTAGGCCCATTTCTTGCTGTAACACTGTCTATAAGTGTATCTCTAAAATCATTGCTAAGAGGCTTCAGGCTCTCCTTCCCGCCATTGTTGACCAAGCCCAATCAGCTTTTGTCAAGGGTAGGAAAATTAGTGATAATATCCTTTTGGCCCAAGATTTGTTAAGATATTATCATAAGTCTGGTGGTAAGCCTAGATCTGCTGCTAAAGTTGACCTTATGAAGGCCTATGATAGTGTGAACTGGGAATTTATGTTTGACTTACTTGATGTTCTTGGCTTTCCTCCAAACTTAAAAAAATGGATTAGAGCTTGTATTACCACCCTTAGATACTCTATTAACTTCAATGGGGAATCTGTGGGTTACTTTGATGGTGCCAAGGGCCTTAGACAAGGGGATCCCATTTCCCCTTACATGTTTGTTCTTATAATGGAGACCCTTAGCCAATTACTTGCCCACAACATCCAGAGGGGGGCCTTTACTTATCATTGGAAATGTGATAAGTTGAAAATTTCTCACCTTTGTTTTGCGGATGACCTTATCATCCTCCTTAACGGAGATATTGACTCTGCAAAGTTGGTTAGGAAAACTTTAAATCAGTTTTATGACATCTCTGGCCTTCAAGCTAATAACAATAAAAGTTGTGTTTTCTTCTCTGAGCTCGAAGACCATGAGGCTGTTAATATTAATGCGGAACTCCAGTTCTCTGAGGGAATTCTCCCTATGAGATATCTTGGAGTTCCCCTTATTAACACGAAACTGAAGAAAGTCCATTGTGTTGATCTTGTCAGTAAAATTTGCTCTAGAGTCGATTCCTGGAAATCTAAATTTTTATCTTATGCAGGTAGGGCTCAGCTTATACAGTCCGTACTCTCTAGGATTCAACAATATTGGTCTGGGATGTTTATGCTCCCAAAATGTGTTCTTAAACAGGTGGATCAAGCATTAATGAGATTCTTTTGGTCCGGTATTACCGAGAAGGGGCATGGTGCCAAAATAGCCTGGGTTAAAGTGTGTAAGCCTAAGAACGAGGGTGGCTTGGGGTTTAAAGATGTTTTCCTCACCAATACTATTTTGAATTTAAAACACATTGGTAACCTTCTTGACCCTGAAAATAAATCCATTTGGAAAGAATGGGTACATTTGTACATGGTAAAATCTAAAAGTTTTTGGGATGTTAAACCTCCTGGCCAATGCTCTTGGTATTGGAGAAAATTGTTAAAGCTTAGGGGAGTAGTTAGGCCTTTACTAAAACATAAAATTGGTAATGGTCTACATACTTCCCTTTGGTTCGACAATTGGCTTCCAAGTGGCCCTTTGTTTGAAATGTATACTAATCGGATTGCATACGATGCTGCTATTGATACCTATGCAAAAGTAGCATCTATTATAAGGAACCACGATTGGGTCTGGTCTGGGTCTAACTCTATTGGATTAAATGAAGTTCGAGACCTCTTATCTGGTTTGTATAAACCTTCCGATTTTTCTGATAGTATCTTATGGACCACCTCCCCAAATGGAAATTACAAGTTTTCTCATATTTGGGATTATGTTAGAGTTACTTCTCCTAAGGTCCTTTGGGACAAACTTGTTTGGTTCTCAGGGTGCATCCCTAGGCAAAATTTTATCTTATGGTTTGCTGTTCAAAATAAGCTTGCAACCCATGATAGAATTTACACTTTTACTCTTGGTCCACTTGCTTGTGTGTTATGCCATAGTCATGGAATCTCACAACCATTTATTTTTTCAATGTTCTTATGCCTCTTTTGTTTGGCAAAATTTGATGAATAGGTGTGGGCTTACATGGAACAAGACCGATTGGGATACCACTGTTAGATGGATGACACAACAATGGAAGGGGAAGAAAATCCATCAAGCTATACCAAAAATCTGTCTGGGGGTCACTGTCTATGGCTGGTGGAGGGAAATGAACAATAGAACGTTCAGTGGCACATATACTCCCAAAGATCAACTACTGCAAAACTTTATCTCCCAAATTAATCTCCAGATTAGGTCCAAGTGGAAACATCATCCCCACCTTGATTTCTTTGCTTCACCCTGGACATAGCTTCTCTGTTTTGGAATTGTTTTCCATTTGTCACTATTGTTGTTTGATGTGCTTTTATGCTTCTGGGTGTTGGTTGATGCCATCTTATTGATTGTATTCTATTTTGTTAGTGGCCTCTCCTGCCACTAGTCCTCTTACTGAGCTTACTATTTATCCTAGGGTATGCCCCTTGTACTTTTGTACATTTTTTTGGAATATATTTACCCTTTTTCGAAAAAAAAATGGCTACCATCACCAAATAATGTGTTCTCTTCCACAAACACTTGGGATCATGTTCAAACTCATTATCCCAAAGTCCATTGGTACGGCCTTACTAAGTTCTCGGGTAATATCCCTCGCCATAGTTTTATCATGTGGTTGGCTATTCTTCATAGATTATCCACACATGATAGAATTTATACATACACACCAGGACCACTTGCTTGTGTTTTTTTTCACAAAAATTTGGAATCTCATGACCATTTATTCTTTAATTGCTCATATACTTCTTACGTGTGGCAGGGAGTGCTTAATAGGTTGTACATCTCTCATTCCACCCCCTTATGGGATGTGCTTATGGATTGGGCAGCGAACAAGTGGAAAGGCAAGACTCCTTGGCATGTTGTCCCTAAAATGTGCCTTGGTTTGGTTGTGTATAGCATTTGGAAAGAAAGAAATGCACGAAGTTTTAAATTTGAAGTAAAGACTAAGGATTTCATTTTCCGAAAAAAAAAAAGAAGTAAAGACTAAGGAAAGAGTTTTACAAGACATTTTGATGAGAACATGGCGGCTAGCACAAGGTGGAATACGGACCCGAACCACGTGCCAATTGGTCCAGTTACAAGGGTGCAAGCAAAACGGTTCAAGGACAATCTCAATGGGCTGGTTCAATAAATTTGGGTTAAGGCTAATCTTTGTGGCCTAAAGGAGGATACTAGTTATCCACAAGGCTGGGTGTCCATGATTCAAGCTCTAGAATAAATTATAGGCTTGCATACCAACTTAGGAACTTTTCATATTTGTTAGTTTGTTTTTATTTTAGTTTTGGGGTGAATTATATTGGGGCATAATATTTCGTAGGCTTATAGGGCCCACCCGTAAGCCTCAGCTATTTAAACAGTTTAGGGTTTGTAATATTCAGTTTTGATCATTAATAATATTGTGAGAGTTTTCTCTTTGGTTCTTTGAAGAACTATTCGAACTTATCAGATTTACTCTGTGGCGTTCATACCTGGACTTATCAATCGAGTTTTCCATCCTTGATTGTGGCGTCTTCATCCTTTATACCAAGGTTCGCATCTGTTATAGGTGTTGGGTCGCGGTTTCCCTTTGAATCTGACAGTAGAACGGTCCGAGGCATTAATCGTGTTACGGGTTTCGTCACATTGTTGGCGGGGTTCGTATCAGTTGGTATCAGAGCACAGTTCTAGTCTCAGGTTTGTCATATCTTTTTCGTTTCTGTTCTTATTCGTTTCTTCTGGTTCTGTTCTTATTCGTTTTTGTTTCTGTTTGTTTTCTTATTCGTTCTCGTTTTGAACCGTATAAAAAAAAAAGATGTTCGATTACAATTTGGAATTTCGTGTTTAGGGTTTGCGAATCTGATCTGTGATTTGCTCTTGTTACTTTGTGTTTGTTCATTCTCGTGATCGTTGTTATTGTGGTTTTTTTCCTTCTCGAGAATTAGGGTTTCTGAATCAGATACGTGAACTGTGAAGTCTGCCTGATTATTCAAAAAAAAAAAGAGAAAAAAGAAAGGAAAAAAAGAGAAGAAAAGAAGAGAAGAGAAGAGATCGGTAAGCCGCGATAAAAAAAAAACATGGGTGTGGAGTCCAAATCTGACCTTACTCCATAGTGTGAAATTTTTTTTTTCGAAAATTCCATTTTTTGTGCTTTTGGAAACCTAGCCATCCGCGTTCGTTTTTAGTCGTGCTTTCAACTTCCAAATTTGATTGGTCTAGTTTGGGTGTGGATTGTTACTGAGAAATTCTAGTCACTGTTTGATCAGTTTCATAAGAACTAAGTGAGAATTACTACGAGTGGAAAAAGGCAGGAGTGGTGAGCACATAAGAGGGTAAAAGCCGACTTGATTTTTGAGTGAAACACGTGAGGGATTGTAGTGAGGATCTATTTTATTTCTAATCTATTCTTGCAGGGATTATGGCTCAAGATCAGGGAAGAGTCACAAATGAAGAGGCTCAACAGCCGGTTGTTACGAATCTACAAATGCAACCTTTAGTGGGGGAGATGAGGCAGATGATGAGGGCAGAATTGGAACCGATACATGAGAGATTGGATAGAGTTGAAGAGGGTACACCATAGAGGCAACAACAAAATGTTCATAATGTACAAAGAGGGGAGAGAGTTCAACCAAGGCGAGTGAGAGTTGAAGATGAGGAGTATTTTGGGGAAGACTTTGATGAAGAAAATGATCGGGAGTCAATAGATAATCATAGGAGATATGGCGGTCGGGGTAGAGAAGTTAGGTTTAGAGAAGCTAGGAATCGGGAAGATAATAATTTGGGTTGTATTAAGATGAAGATTCCTTCGTTTCAAGGAAAGACTGATCCGGAAGCATATCTTGAATGGGAGAAGAAGGTGGAATTAGTATTCGATTGCCATAATTACTCCGAGATTAAGAAAGTAAAACTTGCTGCCATTGAATTTTTCGATTATGCTATTATTTGGTGGGATCAATTGGTACTAAATAGGAGGAGAAATAGGGAGCATCCAATAGAGACATGAGAGGAGATGAAAACTATTATGAGGAAGCGGTTCATTCCAAGCTACTACTATCGGGAATTGTATAACAGGTTGCAAAGTTTGAGGCAAGGTAATAGGAGTGTAGAAGAATATTATAAGAAGATGGAAGTTGCTATGATTCGAGCGAATATAGAGGAAGATCGAGAGGCTACAATGGCTAGATTCTTAGTTGGGTTGAATCGGGAAATTGCCAATGCAGTGGAATTGCAACACTATGTTGAATTGGAGGATATGGTACACATGGCTATTAAAATTGAGAATCAACTCAAGAGGAGGGGCAGCAGCACACGTCCAAGCCAAAATCCAAGCCAAAATTCCAATACATCCGCTTGGAAACCAAATAATTGGAAAAGAGATGAGAAGTAGCCTTTGGTGAAGCCAAAAACTGAGCAAAAACAAGAGGTGGCCAGCCATGGAAATCAAGGTAAATCCGATTCGTCTACTTCTCGGAACCGTGATATTAAGTGTTTTAAGTGCCAAGGTAGGGGACACATAGCTAGCTAATGTCCGAACAAGAGAGTTATGGTGTTGCGAGATAATGGTGAGAATGAAACCGAAGATGAAGATGAAGATGAAGATGACAACGAATCTGTGCCACCGTTGGTGGATGCCGATGATAAAGAGTACGCTGCCCAAGGGGATTTGTTAGTGGCAAGGAGAGCTCTAAATATGCAAGTTAAAGAAGATGATGAGGCGCAACGGGAGAACATTTTTCATACAAGATGTCATGTCAAAGATAAGGTGTGTAGTGTGATCATCGATGGGGGGAGTTGCACTAACGTTGCTAGCACAACTCTGGTGGAGAAATTAGGGCTGCCAACAATCAAGCATCCACAGCCTTATAAATTGCAATGGCTCAATGATAGTGGAGAAGTAAGGGTGACTAAACAAGTATTAGTTCCTTTTCGTATTGGCAAATATGAAGATGAAGCTTTGAGTGATGTGGTTCCGATGCAAGCTGGACACTTGTTGTTAGGGAGGCCATGGCAATTTGATCGACGTGTTAAGCATGATAGTTTCACAAATAAATACTCATTCGTGCTTAATCAAAGGACAATCACCTTAGTGCCTTTGACACCGTAGCAAGTTTATGAAGATCAAGTGAGGTTGCAAAAGGAGAGTGATCAAAAGAAAGAGAGTGAACAAAAGAGAAAGAGTGAGAAAATTGAGAGAGAAAAAGAAAAGAAAAATGCAGCTATTGAGGGGAAATTAGAGGGAAACCAAAAGAATTTTTATGCAAAAGCGAGTGAGATCAAACGAGTGTTGTTTTCAAATCAGCCTATGATTGTACTTTTGTACAAAGAGGCATTTTTAAACACTAACCCAATTGACTCATCTTTGCCTAGTTCTGTTGTTTCTCTTTTGCAGGAGTTTGGTGATGTCTTTCCTGAGGAGATTTCACATGGTTTCCCCCTATTCGAGGGATTGAACATCAAATTGATTTCGTGCCCGGTGCTACCATTCCAAACCGACCAGCCTATAGAAGCAATCCATGGAGACAAAGGAGCTACAAAAGCAGGTCAGTGAGTTGATGGAAAAGAGGTACGTAAGAGAAAGTATGAGTCCATGCGCCGTTCTGGTGATTTTGGTTCCTAAGAAGGATGGGACGTGGAGAATGTGCGTTGATTGCCGAGCCGTCAACAACATAACGGTAAAGTATCGACACCCTATTCCTCGCTTAGATGATATGTTAGATGAGTTGCATGGTTCTTGTATATTTTCTAAGATTGATTTGAAAAGTGGGTATCATCAAATTAGAATCAAGGAAGGTGATGAATGGAAAACTGCATTTAAAACCAAATATGGTTTGTATGAATGGTTAGTTATGCCTTTTGGATTAACTAATGCTCCTAGTACTTTCATGAGATTGATGAACCATGTTTTGCGTGCTTTCATTGGAAAATTTGTGGTTGTTTATTTTGATGATATCCTTATTTATAGCAAAAACTTGGAAGAGCATTTGAAGCATTTAAAATTTGTGTTAGATGTACTTAAGTCTTTTGCAGGTAGACTGCAACTTATCCAATCGGTGATTACTGGTATTCAGAACTATTGGGCGGCCATGTTTATTTTACCCAAGAATGTTCTTAAATAGGTTGAGAAATATATAAGAAGATTCCTTTGGTCTGGAGGTATTGAGTGCTCTTATGGCTCTAAAGTCTCTTGGACTGTCATTTGTAAGCCTAAAAATGAAGGGGGCTTGGGATTGAGGAATTTAATCCAACTTAACCAAGTTTTGAATTTTAAACATATTTGGACTTTATTTTCTATAAATCGCAAATCTCTTTGGGCTAAATGGGTTCACACCTACATGCTTAAAGGGAAAAGTTTTTGGGCAGTCAAGCCTCCTTCATAATGCTCATGGTATTGGAGAAAGCTTCTCAAGCTCAGACCTTTGGTTAGACCAATGCTTAAACATAGAATAGGTAATGGTTGTGGTACCTTTCTGTGGTTTGATAATTGGCACCCTATGGGCCCCATTGTGGATAGACTAGGCCAAAGAGTTAGCTATGATGCTGCTATCCCCTTGGATGCGAAGGTGTCGGAGGTTGTGGATGGAGAGGATTGGGATTGGCCAATTACTAACACTATTGAGCTTATTGAAATTCGAGGCCAATTAAGATCCCTGCCCTCCCCCTCAGATACACAGGATAAAGTCATTTGGATCCCTTCTCCCAATGGTCAATTCTCCTCTGGTCATACTTGGGATTACATTAGAGTTTCTAGTCCTAAAGTTCCTTGGTATAGGCTTATCTGGTTTCCAGGTAATGTTCCCCGTCATAGCTTTATTATGTGGTTGGCTATTCTCCGCAGGTTATCCACTCACGATCGTATCTGCTCATTCACTCCAGGGCCCTTGGCATGTCTGTTATGTCACAAAGGTATGGAAACTCATGATCATTTGTTTTTTAGTTGCTCATTTTCCTCTTTTGTGTGGCAGGGAATTCTGCAACGGTGTGGGATTGGTTGCTCAGTCTCTGATTGGAGCTCTCTTGTTGATTGGGCAGCGAGGACATGGAAGAATGGGCACCCGAAATATATTATCCGTAAAATGAGTTTAGGGATTGTTGTGTACAATATTTGGAGAGAAAGGAATGCCAGAACCTTCAAGATGGAAGCAAAAAGCAAAGAAATGATTCTCCAAGAAATCTGCAATCAAAATCGTATCCAGATTCAAATCAAGTGGAAGGACGACCCTCTTCTCACTAACCTTCTTGTGGGATGGAGGCCTCGTTAAAGTTTTGTTCTTGTTCTTGTTCTTCTCGTATGTGTTGTTTAATGGGCATTATTGCTTTGAATGTCTTTTGTAAGGTTGTGGTAGCTCAGCTTTGGCTTTGTTAAGGGATGGTTTTTTGTGTTTGATGGCTCTTGAGGATGGGCCACCTCTGTTCACTCTGATGTGAGAGTGTTGCTTCCCTTTTTGATTGGGTTTTGTTGTACTGCCTGGGGTATGCCCCTTGTACATTTGTAGATGCCGTTTGGCTTTTTCCTTTTGTTTATTTACCATTTCCCGAAAAAAAAAAAAAAAAAAAAAAAAAAAAAAGAAAGGAAGAGTTTTTTTTTTCGGAAAAATTGGTAAATAAATTCCAAAAAGAGGATGTACAGAAGTACAAGGGGCATACCCCAGGATATACAATAAAGAGCGAAAGACAAAACAAGACCTGTAGCAAGGAGGCTACTCAATCAACAGAGCAACAAGGCTGCCTAAACAAAACAAAACAGGCTAGCCACAAAAACAAACCACACTAATGGCTTTAAAGCCATTTGCTAATTATAGTATCAATATTACTATGATTTTCCCATTTCAGCCTTAGAAGAGCATTAATTTGTGAGATCAAGTTCTTCAAGGTAAGCTCTCTAGGACAGAAATTCTATTTAAAAGTTTTGTTGTTTCTCTCTTTCCATAAGCCATAAACAGCAACTCCCAAGCAAATTTTAGGGATCACATGGTGGATTTTCTTTCCCTTAAGGTGCTGAGCCATCCAATGCAACATATCACTCCAGCAGTTCCCATTCCAAATCAAGCAAGGGGGCCAGGAGTAAACCCAAAGATGCGATCATGGGTAGAGAGCCTAAACTGGGCAGCTAACCAAAGAATCACACTCTGTCTCGGGATACCACCTTGGAACCAAACTATGTCATGCCAAGGGACTAAAGGAGAGTGATCTCTCATATGGTCCCAAATAAGGGAAAAGTTAAAAGTCCCTTTAGGAGTAGTAATCCAACTACTTTGTCTTAAATATCAGAGGGCTGATAAAAATTAGACAAGATGGTTCTGACTTCATCAAGCTCAATGGAATGAGAACTAGGCCAAGCCCACTCTCCATTTCTAATAATATCACTGACCTTAGCATTAATATCAATAACAGCATCATAGGCAATTCTATGAGTGTAAACCTCCATCAATGGACCCATAGGGAGCCAATTATCAAACCAAAGAGAGGTGTGTTCACCATTACCTATTTTATGAATAAGTAAAGGTTTAGCAAGCTGTCTAAGTTTTAATAATTTTCTCCAATACCAAGAGCATTGGGACGGAGCTTTGACCTGCCAAAAGCTTTTATTTTTAAGCATGTACAAGTGGATCCAATTTTTCCATAGAGATTTATTAGAGGGATCTAAAATGCTTCCTATATGTTTGAAGTTCAAGACAGTATTAGTTAAGTAGATATCTTTGAAACCCAACCCTCCTTCCTTTTTGGGGGAACAAACTTTGTTCCAGGCAACTTTAGCCCCATGGTAATTGTCGGTGTTTCCAGTCCAAAGGAATCTTGACATAGTTTGGACCACATCTTTGAGAACACCTTTAGGAAGAACAAACATACCAGACCAGTAGAGCTGAATGCCTGTCAAAATAGAATTAATCAGTTGAGCTCTTCCAGCATAAGATAAGAATTTTGATTTCCAAGAATTAACTCTAGCACAAATTTTATTAACCAACTCTACACAATCTTGTTTTTTTAGTTTGGAAGTGATTAAAGGCACACCAAGGTATCGAATGGGGAGAGTGGCTTTGACGAAATTGAGAGTGGTTAATATGTTATAAATAATATCTTCCTCCACATTAGAAAAAAAGAGACAACTCTTAGCATTATTAGCTTGGAGGCCAGTGAAAAGAAAAAACTGGTTGAGAGTTTGTCTTATAAGGGTGGCACTATCCACATCACCATTGAGAAAGATTAGCAGATCATCCGCAAAGCAAAGGTGAGAGATTTGAAGTTTATCACATTTCTAATGATATTTAAAGGCCATATTACTGATATTATGGTGGAGTAATTGGCTAAGGGTATCCATAACAAGAACAAACAAATAGGGAGAGATAGGATCCCCTTGTCTAAGACCCCTAGCCCCTGCAAAGAATCCCACAGACTCACCGTTAAAATTAATCGAGAACTTAGGGGTAGTGACACAAGCTTTTATCCATTTTTGTAAATTGGGGGGACAGCCAAGCACATCCAAAATATCAAGGAGGAATTCCCAGCTAACATTATCATAGGCTTTCATAATGTCCACCTTAGCTGCAACTCTAGGTTTACCCAAGGGTTTGTGGTAATCCCTTAGAAGATCTTGGGCCAACAGGACATTATTGCTGATTTTCCTCCCTTGGATAAACGCAGATTGAGCTTGATCCACCATGTCAGGGAGGATCAACTTCAGCCTACTAGCAATAAGTTTAGATATACATTTGTAAATAGTATTGCAGCAAGAAATGGGTCTAAAATCACTCATTTTGGAAGGGTTTGGAACTTTAGGGATCAAAGCTATAAGAGTGGTATTCGATTCCTTAAGAAGTGCACTTTTTGCACCGATAAGCTTGTGTTTCTTGGTTTTGTTGTGTGTGCACAAGGAATACATGTTGATGAAGAAAAGATTCATGCTATCCAAGAATGGCCAAGCCCATCTAGTGTAAGTAATGTACGAAGTTTTCATGGACTTACTAGTTTTTACAGAAGGTTCGTGAAAGACTTCAGTAGTATAGCTGTACCAATAACCGAAATCATCAAGAAAAATGTTGGATTCAAATGGGGGGAAGAGCAAGAGAAGGCATTTCAATTACTCAAGGAAAAATTAACTCATGCACCTTTACTTGCTTTACCTAACTTTACAAAAACTTTTGAAATTGAATGTGATGCTTCAGGATTAGGTATTGGCGCCGTGCTTATGCAAGAAGGAAGACCAATTGCATATTTTAGTGAGAAGTTAAGTGGGGCTGCCTTAAACTATCCCACTTATGACAAAGAGATGTACGCATTGGTTCGAGCTTTGGAGACGTGGCAGCATTACTTGTGGCCAAAAGAGTTCGTGATTCACACCGATCATGAGTCTTTAAAGCACCTTAAAGTCCAACACAAGCTGAACAAGACACATGCACGATGGGTTGAATTCATTGATACGTTTCCATACGTCATTCGATATAAACAAGGTAAGGAGAACATCGTTGTCGATGCACTTTTTCGAAGGTACATTCTAATCTCCACTCTTGATGCTAAGATTCTTGGTTTTGAGCATATTAAAGAATTATATCCTTTAGACCTAGATTTTAGTGAAGAGTTTAAATCTTGTGAAAAAATTGCCCATAATAAATTCTATAGGCATGAGGGGTTTTTATTTCGAGAAAATAAATTTTGCATTCCAAATTGTTCTGTGAGAGAGTTGCTTGTGAGGGAGTCACATGGGGGAGGGTTAATGAGACATTTTGGGGTAGTTAAAACATTAGCCGTTTTGTAAGAACACTTCTATTGGCCACGCATGAAACAAGATGTTATGAGGATTTGTGGTAGATGTGTCACATGTAGGCGAGCGAAATCTAGAGTACAACCCCATGGCTTATACACACCTCTTCCAATTCCTAGTGAACCATGGATTGATATTTCAATGGATTTTGTGTTAGGTTTACCTAGGACTAAACACGGTCGAGACTCAATTTTTGTGGTTGTGGATAGATTTTCCAAGATGGCACATTTTATTCCATGTCACAAAACTGATGATGCTTCACATGTTGCTGATTTGTTCTTTAAGGAGATTGTGAGATTACATGGTATGCCTAGAACCATTGTTTCAGATAGAGATGTTAAGTACTTGAGTTACTTTTGGAGGACCTTTTGGTGTAAGTTGGGGACTAAGTTATTATTTTCTACTACTTGTCATCCACAAACTAATGGTCAAACCGAAGTAGTAAATAGGACTTTATCTACTTTGTTAAGGGCTATTACTAAAAAGAACATCAAAACATGGGAAGAATGTTTACCACATGTTGAGTTTGCTTATAATTGCACCATCCATTCTGTTACTAAATTTTCACCCTTTGAAATTGTGTATGGTTTTAATCCTTTAACTCCTTTGGATTTATCTCCTTTACCTGTTACTGAGCATGTTAATTTAGATGGCAAAAAGAAAGCAGATTTTGTTAAGCAGATTCATGAGAAAGCAAGGCTCAATATTGAGCGAAGAACGGAGCAATATGCGACGCAAGCTAACAAAGGGCGACGTAATATCATCTTTGAACCCAGAGATTGGGTTTGGGTACACATGCGAAAAGAAAGATTTCCTACACAAAGGCGTTCTAAATTGCTTCCCCGAGGCGATGGTCCTTTTCAAGTTCTTGAGCGCATCAATGATAATGCCTACAAGCTAGAGTTGCCTGGTGAGTATAATGTTAGTACTACTTTCAATGTTGCTGATTTATCTCCTTTTGATGTAGGTGACGATTTGAGGACAAATCCTTTTCAAGAGGAGGGGAATAATGAGAACATGGCGGCTAGCACAAGGTGGATTGCGGACCCGAACCACGTGCCAATTGGTCTAGTTACAAGGGCACGAGCAAAACGGTTCAAGGACAATCTCAATGGGCTGGTTCAACAAATTTGGGTTGAGACTAATCTTTGTGGCCCAAAGGAGGATACTAGTTATCCACAAGGCTGGGTGTCCATGATTAAAGCTCTAGAATAAATTATAGGCTTGCATGCCAACTTAGAAAATTTCCATATTTGTTAGTTTGTTTTTATTTTAGTTTTGGGGTGAATTATATTTGGGCATAATATTTCGTAGGCTTATAGGGCCCACCCGTAAGCCTCAGCTATTTAAACAGTTTAGGGTTTGTAATATTCAGTTTTGATCATTAATAATATTGTGAGAGTTTTCTCTTTGGTTCTTTGAAGAACTATTCGAACTTATCAGATTTACTCTGTGGCGTTCATACCTGGACTTATCAATCGAGTTTTCCATCATTGATTGTGGTGTCTTCATCCTTTATACCAAGGTTCGCATCTGTTATAGGTGTTGGGTCGCGGTTTCCCTTTGAATCTGACAATAGAACGGTCTGAGGAATTAATCGTGTTACGGGTTTCGTCACATTGTTGGCGGGGTTCGTATCACATTTACCTTCAAGTTTCCTTATAGATACAAGCTACATGGAAGAACAACCACCATCTCCCTCAGTACATTGAAAGATGGACTATTACATCGGACATTGCCTTGGCCTTTGATTTTGTCTTGATAGAGTTTGCTTGATGTAATATGTGCTCCTTTGCCTTTGTTGGGTTGCTTGGTGCCTTGATTTGTTAGGATGGGTTATTCTCTGATTTTGATGTAGATAATTCCCCATCCTTTGTTGCATTGTCTGGATGCATTTTGATTTGTGCTTATTGTTTATCCTGGGGTATGCCCCTTGTACTTTGTACAGTGCCGTTTGGCTTTTTCGTTTAAATTAACTTTTTTACCGAAAAAAAAACGAAGGATGGGGAATGATCTAAGCCAACCTAAGAGAATGACCCATCCTAACAAAATAAACCAACTAGAAACAAAACAAAGCAAAAAAGAGAGAATTACATCAAGAAAACAACAGAACAAAAGAGGGTCAAGGCAACGTCCCCCTATGGAGTAATTGCCCATCTATCAATGTACTCTAAGGAAGGTGGGGATCGTTCTTCTATGTATCTTGTACCTGTAATGAAATCCGTAGGCACAGATCATTTTTTTTTTGCAGAAAAAAGGGTAAACAGGCACAGATCTTGTAAGACTCTTTCCTTAGTCTTCTCTGCAAATTTGAAACTTCACGCATTCCTTTCTTCCCAAATGCTATAGACAACCAAACCAAGGCACATATTAGGGATAACATGCCGTAGAGTCTTGCCTTCCACTTGTTTGCTGCCCAATTCACAAGAACATCACATGAGGGGGCGGAATAAGAGGTTTCTAGCCTATTGAGCACTCCCTGCCACACATAAAAAGTATAAGAGCAATTAAAGAATAAATGGTCATGAGATTCCAAATTTTTGTGACAAAGAACACAAGCAATAGGTCCTGGAGTGTAGGTATAAATTCTATCATGTGTGGATAATCTATGGAGAATGGCCAGCCACACAATAAAACTATGACGAGGGATATGACCCAAGAACTGAGTGAGGCCATACCAATGGACTTTAGGATAATAAGTCCGAACATGATCCCAAGTGTTTTTTTTTTCCGGAAAATGGTAATTGATTCCAAAAAAGGATGTACCAAGTGTTGGCAGAAGAGAACACTTTATTAGGGGAGGGTAACCATTGGTATTAGAGAGAGGCAAGGAATGGAGTTGTCCTCTAATTTCCATTAACTCAATAATGTTTGTAAGAGGCCAATTCCATTCACTTCCATCAATAACATCGGACACTTTGGCATTTGAAGGGATGAACCTTTGCATGTAGACAAGATTACAACTAGTCGGTGGCATATATCCTATGCCAAGGTTTGTGTCAAAGTTAGTGCTAAGGAAGATCTCATCAATACATTTGATTTAGAGACCGAAGATGCTAACGGAGATCTTGTTCGGATTCCTATTAATGTGGATTACCAATGGAAGTCCCCCCAAATGCTCCAAGTGCTCTGTTTTTGGAGATGACTATGCTAAAAAGTTACCTCCTAAGCTGACTCCTTATACTTATTATAGGCTAAAATAGAGCAACTACAAGCCCAAAGCCCCTAAGGGATCGATTGAGGTGGGGGTTTGGAAAGTGGTTACCAGGAAAGATAAAGGAAAAAATATAATTGATGCCTCTGTTCCTACTCCGCTTGGTAGCGTTGCCCCATTAGATGTGCCTAAAGGTAAAACAGGTTCTCTATTCTTTCTATGCAAGCGATGTTATTTTTTTTCTTCGGAAAAAGGGTTAATTTAAACGAAAAAGCCAATCTCTTGCAGTGACGCAAGCGATGTTATTGGTCAAGACTCAATCAAAGTTGATGAAGAATGCTCTCACACTACTAGATTGGGTAGCCTTGGGGCCAGTTCTTCTAGCCAATCCCCTGTGGCGATCAGCGATGAAGTTAGGGGGGACCTCGATTTAGGTCCTATAGTGGAGATTGATCCAGTTGAGGATGTGGGTTTGGATTTTGAGGATTTGGACTTTATCCCTGTGGCCTCTATGTCGGCTAGGCTATGGAAAAAAGAAGTTAAGAAAAATTTTCGAGGAAATCAATCTAGGGGAAATATGGCTAGCTCTTTCGATGACTTTTCTTTCTTTGGTTTTCTTTTTTGTTTTGGTGGGATGGGTATTTATCTTGTGTTTGGGTCTAGATAGGATCCCATCTCCTGTTGTATTTTCGTTTGCATGTCTTGAGCTTCATTGTTATTTCCTGGGGTATGCCCTTGTACATCTGTACAACTTTTTTTTGGAATTTATTTACCCTTTTTTTGAAAAAAAAAAAAGAAAAAGAAAAAAAGTAGCACTTAACTCATCAGCTTGATTTGGGGTTATCCTTTTAGAAACAAATTTCTTGAGGGATTCCATCCCAGGATAATCAACATGAGAATTTGAACCAAGTAGAGTCAGATAGAAATTTTAGGCCTCTGTACTTATATCCTTCTTAGTATCCACTTTGGTCCCATCAGCTTTGGTAAGGCTAGTAATAATGCTTTGATTCCTTCTCCCATTAATACACTTATAACAATAAGCAAAATTGATACGAACCACGCCAACAATGTGACGAAACCCGTAACACGATTAATGCCTCAGACCGTTCTACTGTCAAATTCAAATGAAAACCGCAACCCAACACCTATAACAGATGCGAACCTTGGTATAAAGGATGTAGACGCCACAATCAAGGATGGAAAACTCGATTGATAAGTCCAGGTATGAACGCCACAGAGTAAATCTGATAAGTTCGAATAGTTCTTCAAAGAACCAAAGAGAAAACTCTTACAATATTATTAATGATCAAAATTGCATATTACAAACCCTAAAACTGTTTAAATAGCTGAGGCTTACAGTTGGGCCCTATAATCCTATAAAATATTATGCCCCCAAAATAAATTCACCCAAAATTAAAATAAAACTAAAGGAATAAGGAAAGTTTCATAGTTGGCATGCAAGCCTACAATTCAGCAATTAAGAAAAAATGACAATCAAATTCTAATTTTAGGAAAACTAAAATTTGACTTCAATCTTGAACTGCTGGATTATTCTTCTAGAACTTCAATTAGATTGAGACATCTTTGTGGACCAAGCTCAATAGGCCTCCATGAATTTTCCTGAGACCAAACTTCTTGAATTAGCCCATTGAGTGCCTCTTTGAACTTCTTTGCCCGAGCCCTCGTAACTAGTCCAATTGGAATTTGAACTGGTTCGCTTGAACCCTCCTCTTGAAAAGAATTTGTCCTCAAATCATCACCTACATCAAAAGGACTCAAATCAGTAACATTAAAAGTAGCACTTACATTGTACTCACCTGGCAAATCTAGCTTGTAAGCATCGTCATTGATGCGCTCGAGAACTTGGAAAGGCCCATCTCCTCGTGGCAGCAATTTGGAATGTCTTTCAGCCAGAAATCTCTCTTTTCGCATATGCAACCAAACCCAATCTCCGGATTCAAAAACCATCTTGTGACGCCCCATGTTGGCTTGCTTTGCATATTGCTCTGTTCGTTGCTCAATGTTGAGTCTGACTTTCTCATGAATCTGCTTAACAAAGTCAGCTTTACTTTGGCCATCTAAATTAACACGCTTCGTCAAAGGTAAAGGAGACAAATCCAACGGATTTAATGGATTAAACCCATATACAATTTCAAATGGTGAAAATTTAGTAGCAGAATGAACAGATCGATTGTAAGCAAACTCAACATGTGGTAAACAATCTTCCCATATTTTAATGTTCTTTTGAATAATAGCCCTTAACAAAGTTGACAAAGTCCTATTTACTACTTCAGTTTGACCATCAGTTTGTGGGTGACAACTAGTAGAAAATAATAACTTAGTCCCTAACTTACACCACAAGGTCTTCCAAAAGTAACTCAAGAACTTAGCATCTCTATCCGAAATAATTGTTCTAGGCATACCATGTAATCTTACAATCTCCCTAAAGAACAAATCAGCAACATTTGATGCATCATCCATTTTGTGACATGGAATAAAATGTTGCATTTTAGAAAAGCGATCTACCACCACAAAAATCGAATTCCTACCCCATTTGGTCCTAGGAAAACCTAACACAAAGTCCATTGAGATATCAATCCAAGGCTCACTAGGAATAGGCAGTGGTGTGTATAATCCATGGGGTTACACTCGAGATTTTGCTTGCCTACAAGTTACACATCTTCCACAAATTCTCTCAACATCTCTTTTTATGTGTGGCCAAAAGAAATGCTCGTGTAGGATGGCTAGTGTCTTTTTATTTTTTCGGGAAATGGTTAATCAATTAAAGAAAAACCAAGCGGCACTGTACAAAATACAAGGGGCATACCCCAGGCTATACAATCAGCGCAAAAAGCATCAGACGATGCAACAACGAATGGGAATCAATCAATGACCATGGCCAAGAGAAAGGCCCACAAACCAAAAGCCCTCCAAACCAAGGAGAAACAAGCGACCCCCCTAAACAGAGACAGTAGAGCACAGGAAATCGCAAAGTGTCAAAGCAGCAAAGCCTCCTACAAAAACTAGGAAGGAAAACCAACAACGCTAAATGTAAAACTAAAAAACAACAAAAACAAAAACAAATTAAAGCAAAAAACAAATTACAACCATCTAGCAACATAGTTTGGGAGATGAGGATCATTTCTCCACTTAATTTGGATTTGCATAATAATCTGAAGGTAGATCTGCTCAAGGATTCTTTCTTTAGTGTTGGCTTCACATTTGAAGGTACGTGCATTTCTTTCTTTCCAAATGCTATAGACCGCCAAGCTAAGGCACATTTTTGGGATGATGTGGTTGGGAATATTCTTCTGCCAAGTCCTAGCAGCCCAAACCACAAAAGAGCTCCAATGGGAAGTATGGGTAGGTATCTCCAACCGGTGCAATATGCCTTGCCAAATGAAAGAAGAGTAAGAGAAACCAAATAATAAATGTTCATGTGATTCCATACCTTGGTGGCATAAAACACAAGCCAAAGGCCCAGGTGTGAAGTGAAAGATCCGATCATGAGTAGATAATCTGTTAATAACAGCCAGCCAAAATATGAAACTATGTCTAGGGATATTCCCAGGGAACCAGACAAGACGATGCCAAGGAACCTTAGGGCAAACTTCTCTAAGATGGTCCCAAGTATGGGCAAGCTTAAACTTCCCATTGGGAGAGGGAATCCAAATGGATCTATCACTACTATCAGAAGGGAGAGATAATTCAGACATGTGGTCCCGGATCTCCATGAGCTCTAACGTGTTAGTAAGGCGCCATTGCCACTCCCCATCCACAATGATATCTTTAACTTTTGCATTTAAGGGGATGGCAGCATCATAAATAACTCTAGTATTAAACTTATCCAATAGAGGACCTAAAGGGTGCCAATTATCATACCATAAAAAGGTACCACAACCATTACCAATTTTATGTTTCAATAAGGGCCTAGCCATGTCTCTAAGGTTAAGGAGTTTCCTCCAATACCACGAGCTCTGAGCAGGGGCCTTAACAGCCCAAAAGCTTTTATCTTTTAAGAGATACGTTTTAACCCAATCGGCCCAAAGAGATCGTGTCCCCGGAGAGAAAAGGGACCAAATGTGTTTTAAGTTCAGGGCTTTATTGAGTTGGACAAGATTTTTCAAACCCAAACCCCCTTCCTCTTTAGGGGTACAAACAATGTCCCAAGCTACCTTAGCCCCATGGGCTTTCTCAATGCCTCCAGACCAAAGAAATCTCCTAACAATTTTCTCGACTTCCTTGATGACACTCTTGGGAAGAATGAACATACCAGACCAATAGTTTTGAACACCTGCTATCACAGACTGAATTAATTGTAATCGACCTGCATAAGAGAGGCATTTAGAAGTCCAAGATGTAATTCTAGAACTAATTTTATCGATAAGCTCATTACAATCCCCTTTTTTAAGTCTAGAAGTAATAAAAGGAACACCAAGATACTTAAGAGGAAGGGCTCCAATAGTAGCTTGGAAAATATGGCATATGGAATTAGCAACATTATCCTCAATACCAGAAGTAAATAAACAACTCTTACTTGTATTAGTAATTAAGCCAGTGAGCTCATAGAACTGAGTAAGAGTGTTCCTCATGAGATGAGCTGATTCTTCATCACCATGAAACAATAATAAAAGATCATCAGCAAAGCAAAGGTGGGAAATACTCAGCTTATCACATTTCCAATGATATTTGAAGTGGGAAGATCCTTGAATATTAAGTTTAATCAATTGACTTAAGGTGTCCATCACAAGAACAAACAGATAGGGGGAAAGAGAATCCCCTTGTCTAAGACCCTTGGCCCCATCAAAGTACCCAATAGATTCCCCATTAAAGTTAATGGAGTATTTAGTACTAGTCACACAATTTTTAATCTAAATCGCATAATGAACAATTGGGAACACAACTTATTCTCCCGAAATAAGAAATCTTCATACCTAAAGAATTTACCTAATGCTTTTTTCTCACAATTCCTATACTTTTCACGAAAATCTTGGTCTAATGGATATAATTCTTTAATGTGTTCAAAACCAAGCAATTTTGCATCAAGAGTAGAAATCAATGCATACCTGCGAGAGAGAGCATCTGCAACGATGTTTTCCTTACCTTGCTTGTAACAGATGACATATGGAAATGTCTCAATGAATTCCACCTATCGCGCATGCCTCCTGTTCAACTTGTGCTGGCCCTTCAAATGTTTCAAGGATTCGTGATCGGTGTGAATCACAAACTCCTTAGGCCAAAGATAGTGTTGCCACGTCTCCAATGCTCGGACTAACGCATACATTTCCTTGTCTTAGGTAGGGTAGTTTAAGGCTGCCCCACTCAATTTCTCACTAAAGAATGCAATTGGTCGTCCTCCTTGCATGAGAACTGCGCCTATGCCAATACCCGAAGCATCACATTCAATTTCAAATGTTTTAGTAAAATCTGGTAGAATAAGTGAAGGAGCATGAGTTAATTTTTCTTTAAGTAATTGAAACACCTTATCTTGTTCTTCCTCCCATTTGAATCCAACGTTGTTCTTGATGACTTCGGTAAGCGGGGTGGCTATGCTACTAAAGTCTTTCACAAACCTCTGGTCAAAACTAGCAAGCCCATGAAAACTTCAAACTTGGCCTACACTCGTGGGCATTGGCCACTCGTGAATCGCACAAACCTTTTCCTCATCAACCTGTACTCCTTGGGCACTAACAACAAAGCCAAGAAACACAAGCTTATCTGTGCAAAAAGTGCACTTCTTAAAGTTAGCAAATAACTTTTCCTTTCTCAAGACTTCCAAAATTGATTTCAAGTATAGAACATGGTCATCAAAGTTTTTGCTATAAATGAGTATATCATCAAAATAGACAACAACAAATCTACCTATAAAGGTACTCAAGACATGGTTCATTAATCGCATAAATGTACTTGGTGCATTAGTTAATCCAAATGGCATCACTAACCAGTCATATAAACCATGTTTTATTTTAAAAGCAGTTTTCCATTCATCTCCTTCTTTCATTCTTATTTGATGATAACCACTTTTTAGATCAATCTTAGAAAATACACAAGCACCATGCATCTCATCTAACATATCATCCAAGTGAGGGATAGGGTGTCGATACTTTACCATGATATTGTTGATGGCTCGACCATCAACGCACATCCTCCACGTCCCATCCTTCTTAGGAACCAAAATCACTGGAACGGCACACGGGCTCATGTTTTCTCTCACGTACCCCTTTTCCATCAATTCACTTACTTGCCTTTGTAGCTCCTTTGTCTCCTCAGGATTAGCACAATAGGCAGGTCGATTTGGAATGGAAGTGCCAGGTACGAAGTCAATTTGGTGTTCGATCCCTCGAGTAGGCGGCAAACTGTGCGGAATCTCTTCGGGCATGACATCATAAAATTCCTACAAAAGAGAAACAACAGAACTAGGCAAAGCGGGGTCAATCTCGTTAGTGTTCAGAAATGCCTCTTGATACACTAGTATAATCATTGGATGATTTAGAAACATCGCTCTTTTGATTTCACTCGCTTTTGCATAGAAATTTGTTTTTCTCTCAATTTTTATCTCTCTAGCCGAATCTCCTCGCTTTTTTTCTCTCTCAATTTTCTCAGCCTCTCTTTTTTCTTCACTTGAATTTTCACTCACTTTCATTTTCTCTTTCTCTCCTTTTTGAACACTCTCCTTTTGTAACCTCACTTGATCCTCATAAACTTGTTGCGGGGTTAAAGGTACAAGAGTGATCGAACGTTGATTAAGTACAAATGAATATTTGTTCGTAAAGCCATCATGCTTCACGCGCCTATCAAACTGCCATGGACGCCCTAGCAATATGTGTCCAGCGTGCATCGGTACTACATCACACATCACTTCGTCTTCGTACTTACCAATTCAAAATGCCACAAACACCTGTTTGTTCACTCTTAACTCACCATTATCATTTAACCATTGCAACTTGTACGACCTAGGGTGTTTCAGCGTGGCAGCCCTAACTTCTCCACCATTATTGTACTTGCAACATTAGTACAACTACCACCATCAATAATCACACTACATACCTTGTCCTTAACATAGAACCTAGTATGGAAGATGTTTTCTCGCTGCACTTCCTCAACTTCTCTTGCTTGCACACTCAATGCTCTCCTAGCCACCAATGTCAATGCATCTGGGGCAATGTACTCCTCCTCAGGAATGTCCTCCAACAGTGGTATATCACCGGTGTCAGAATCATCATCCTCTGTTTCAATCTCACCATTGTTTCACATCACCATAACCCGCTTATTTGCACATTGACTTGCTATGTGTCCCCTGCCTTGGCATTTAAAACACTTAATGTCACGATTTCTAGAAGTAAAAGAATCGGATTTACCTTGATTTCCATGGCTGGCCACCTCTTCTTTTTGCTCAGTTTTTGGCTTCACCAAAGGCTGCTTCTCATCTCTTTTCCAATTATTTGGTTTCCAAGCAGATGTATTGGAATTTTGGCTTGGACGTGTGCTGCTGCCCCTCCGCTTGAGTTGATTCTCAATTTTAATAGCCATGTGTACCATATCCTCCAATTCAACATAGTGTTGCAATTCCACTGCATTGGCAATTTCCCCATTCAACCCAACTAAGAATCTAGCCATTGTAGCCTCTCGATCTTCCTCTACATTCGCTCGAATCATAGCAACTTCCATCTCCTTATAATATTCTTCTACACTTCTATTTTTTTTTTTTTTTTTTTTTTTCAGAAAACGGTAAATAGATTCCAAAAAGGGTTGTACACTAGTACAAGGGGCATACCCCAGGATATACAACAAAGAACAAAGAATAAGGATAAGTGGTAAATCAAGCCACTAGGAATGCCTCAAAAGGCCAAATAAGAAGGACAAAAAAGAAAACCAAACCAAGCAATCAATCAACTAACCATAACAACAAAAAGACCAAACTAATCCCAATTACGCAACACGGCTTGAAGATGGTTTTGAGTTTTCCGTTTGATCCTTATTTGAGCATTGATTTGTGAGACAAAGATCTTCAAAAGGTGCTCTTTCGGAGTAGATAAGTTCTGAAAAGTTCTTTTATTTCTTTCTCACCAAAGGCCATAAATAGTAACCCCCAAACAAATTCTGGGTATTATATGCTGAGGTATCCTCCCCTTCCAATGCTGGATCATCCAAGAGATAGTGCTATCCCAAGGGGTGCCATTCCAAATCAGGTCGCATCTCAACATCAAATCCTGTCAAATGAAATTGGAGTAAGTACACTCAAAGAAAAGATGATCATGAGAGTCCATTTGCCTAAGACATAAAGAACAAGCTAAAGGCCCAAGAGTAAAGTTACAAATTCTATCTTGGGTTGCTAGCCTTCTCTGGATGGCTAACCATAATATAAAGTTCTATCTAGGAGTGCTCCCAGAATACCAAACAAATGGGTACCAAGGGGCTTCAGGATTAATAGGTCTAAGGTGGTTCCAGACATGAGAGAAATTAAACTTGCCATTAGGAGAGGTAGTCCAAACAATTTTGTCTTGTAGAGCAGTCAGTTGATAAAAATTGGACAAGAAGGCCCGAACTTCATTTGGACCAATGGAGTTAGAGGAGGGCCAATTCCATTGAAACTGAGAAATAATAGTTGCCACTTTAGTATTAGGAGCTATAGCTGCATCATAGGCAATACGAGAGGTGTAACTCTCAAACAAAGGCCCACAAGGGAGCCAATTATCATGCCAAAGAGACGTACTTAGACCATTACCAATTCTATGTTTAATTAAAGGCCTAACTATACTCCTAAGCTTTAACAGTTTCCTCCAATACCAAGAGCATTGACCAGGTGCTTTTACCTCCCAAATACTTTTGGTTTTGATCATGTACATGTGAATCCATTATTTCCATAAAGAATTATTTGAGGGGTCAAGAATACTCCCCAGATGTTTAAGATTAAGCACAGTATTCGTAAGGAATATGTCTTTAAGGCCGAGGCCTCCCTCTTTCTTAGGTTTGCAGACATTAACCCAAGCAATTTTGGCACCATGGACTCTATCAGTGCCTCCTCTCTAAAGAAATTTGCTCATACATTGCTCCACCTATTTAAGAACACTTTTAGGTAATATGAACATTCCAGACCAAAAAAGTTGAATCCCAGATAACACAGAACGTATAAGCTGAACCCTTCCCGCAAAAGAAAGAAATTTGGATTTCCAAGAGTTAATTCGAGAACTGATTTTAGAAATAGGTTCTTCACAATGACATTTCTTTAATTTAGTAGTTATCAGAGGCACACCTATATACTTTAAAGGGCTTTTCCGAAAAAAAAAAAATACTTTAAGGGGAGACTCCCTTTGGAAAAATGGAATTCATTCAACAAATCAGTAGTCAAGTTATCATCAACTCCAAACACGAAAAGACCTTTTTTTTTTTTTCGAAAAATGCAAACACGAAAAGACAGCTTTTGGTATTATTAGCTAGCAAGCCAGAAATCTCATAAAATTGGCTCAGAGTATGTCTAATAAGTTTTGTTGACTCCAAGTCCCCATTTAAAAGAATAATTAAATCATCAGCGAAGCAAAGATGTGAGATTTTCATTTTATCGCATTTCCAATGGTAGAAAAAAGGACAATTTTGAATGTTAAATTGAAGGAGTTGGCTCAGGGAATCCATAATAATCACAAATAAGTATGGGGAAATAGGATCTCCCTGCCTAAGACCTTTAGCTCCATCAAAATATCCTATAGATTCACCATTAAAATTAATGGAATACTTTGGAGTAGAAATACAAGCTTTAATCCATTTTCTCATTAAAGAAGGAAAGCCCAAAATATCAAGGAGATCAAATAGGAAACTCCAATTAACATGGTCATAAGCTTTCATAAGGTCCACCTTGGGGACAGCCCGAGGTTTACCACCAGTTTTATGGTAATCTCTTAAAAGGTCTTGAGCAAGCAAAATATTATCACTAATTTTCCTCCCTTTAACAAAGGCCGATTAAGTTTAATCAATAATATAGGGAAGAATCACTTGAAGTTTGTTAGCAATAAGTTTTGAGATGCATTTGTAGATAGTATTACAACATGAGATAGGCCTAAAGTCTCCCATCTTAGAAGGATTAGGGACTTTAGGAATCAAAGCGATAATAGTAGCATTAGACTCCCTAAGCATTTCACCCATGGTGAAAAATTCAGTAATAGCAGAAGTGATATCAGAACCCACATTGTGCCAAGAATGTTTAAAAATATAGGCATTAAAACCATCCGGACCCGGGGCTTTGTTATCATGTAAAGAGAAGAAAGCTTCTTTAATCTCAACATGGGTGGGAACTCTATCAAGACCCAACAAAAGTTTCTCAGGTATCCTTTTATGGATAAAAGTTCTTAACATGTCAATACCTGGGTAAGGATTTATAGCTAGGGTACCCAGGAGATTTTTGAAATATCTAACAGCTTCTTTTTTTTTTCTTTTTTTTTTTTTTTTTTTTTTTTTTCTGGAAATGGTGAATAAATAAAACAAAAGCCAAACGGCACTATTACTAACACTTTGGAACTCATGGAGATTAGAGATCAATTAAGCTCCATTCCATCCCCCTCTGAATCTCAAGATAAAGTTGTTTGGACTCCTTCACCTAATGGGCAATACTCTGCGGCACACACTTTGGATTACATTAGAGATTCTAGTCCGAAAGTTCCTTGGTATAATCTTGTTTGGTTTCCAGGTAACATTCCTCGTCAAAGCTTTATTTTGTGGTTAGCTTTTCTTAACAGGTTATCTACTCACGACCGCATCTACACTTTCACTCAAGGCCCCTTGGCATGTGTGTTATGTCACAAAGGTATGGAAAATCTTGATCACCTGTTCTTCAATTGCTCATTTGCTTCTTTTGTGTGGCAGGGTATTCTGCAAAGGTTGGGGATTGGTTGCAATGCTTCAACGTGGAACTCTCTAATTGACTGGGCAGCTAGGACTTGGAATCAAAGACACCCTAAAAACATTATCCGTAAAATGTGTTTAGGGATGGTGGTGTACAGTATTTGGAGGGAGAGGAATGCCAGAACATTTCAAAAGGATACTAAGAGGAAGGAAATTATCCTCCAAGACGTTTGCAATTACATTCTTATCCAGATTCAAATCAAATGGAGAAACGACCCTCTTCTCCCAAGCTATATTGAGAGATGGGAGCTTAGTGTTCAGTGACACACTTTTGTTCTTTCTTTGGGCTTTATGCTTTAAGGTTTTATATGGTTGCTTTTGCTCAGCTTTGGCTGACTTGCCCTTTTTTCATGTTTTCCCTAGTCTGTTGTATTGCTTTGGGATGTTTCACTCTCTGTGGTGCTCTCGATGATGGGCTCTTTCTAGGTTTTCTGATTTAGAAAGTGTCATTACTTTGTTTTGGTTTTACTGTACATCCTGGGGTATGCCCCTTGTACATATGTAGATGCCGTTTGGCTTTTTCTTTTTTGATTTATTTACCATTTCCCGAAAAAAAAAAAAAGGATATACAATAAGCACAAAAAGAGCATCCAGATGATGCAACTAAGGGGAAAATATCTAACAGCTTCTTGTTTAGCCTCTTCAACATTACAGGTAAACTGGCCGTTAGGAGTTTCCAATTTGAAAATCCTCTTCCTATTCCTTCTCTTTTTGATATAATTGAAGAAAAAGAAATATCTAGTGTTTTTATCTCCACCCTCCAACCATTGTATTCTAGATTTTTGTTTGAGGGTCTCTTCCTTAATGGAAATAGCTTCAATAAAATTTCTCATGCACTCTTTTTGCTTGGTTAAAAGATAAGTGTCAAGAGGATTTTGAAGAAGGCTAGATTGGACATTTTCCAACTCTTCTCTGGCTTTGTCGGCAAGAAGCTTTTCTCTTCCATAGAAATGTTTGTTGAAGCTTTTTAAATCTTGTTTGACAATTCTAAGTTTATGACAAATTTGGTACTGGAGAGTGCCTCTAACATTGGAATTCCATGCTTGGGATACCACATTAGAATAGTTCTCAAGTTGAGTCCAAAAGTTATAGAATTTAAAAGATCTTCCCTTCTTGTTAGCAACTTTATCAACATGAGTAATAATAGATGAATGATCAGAGATACCTGGTTTGTGGAAGTGAGTAAAAGAGTCAGGAAAGTTATCCAGCCACGCTTGGTTGACTAAGGCTCTGTCTAATTTTCTTTCTGTAAAATTAGGTTTCCCATATCTTCTATTACACCAAGTGAAAAATTCTCCAGAATATCGCAAGTCAGACAGACAAAGTTGGTTCACAAACTTAGTAAAGTCATGAATATCAGAAGTCAAACAAGCATTAGCATCAGAAATCTCAGAGGTATTTAAAACAACATTAAAGTCCCCCAAAACAATGTGGTTAAGATTGGTTAAACCAATAGAGTTAGCTATAGACTTCAGGGTAGTCCATAGACTAACTCTCTCAGGGCTAGTGTTAGCTCCATAAATAAAAGAAGCTTCAAAAGAAATGGTCTGGTCATCATTTTCAATAAGAGTGTGAATAACCTGGGAGTTAATTCTAAGGATAGACAGATTAACTTTGTCTGGATTCCATGCAACCCAAATTCTACCAATAGAGGTAGTAGAACTATTGGTAACAAGACTCTAATTTTTGAAAATGCTTTTTTTGATCATTTCTTCATTAGACTGTCTAACTTTGGTTTCAACAATTCCAATAACATCAAAAGGGTTGGTTGAGACCCCTACTATTCCAACAACTAATAATCATTAAGTTCTTTTATGAGGTTTATTCTTCGTACTTGAGGATGATCCTTTCTTATTCCTTTTACCTTGACTTAGGCAATTCTGAGTTTTAGTAAAGGGAGAGATAAGAGGAGAGATCTAACCTAAATTAAGAGAGAGACCAACCCTCTGGGTGGGGTTGGCTGGAGTGGTTGGGGAGAAGTGTGATGCAGAATCCTTGTTTCCTTCTTCCATTTCATATGCCTGACAATTCTTATTATCCTCATTGGGTTGCTGCATGGATTTTGGAATTTGCTGGGAATGTTCCTCTTCCACCAATTCTGCGCTCATAGTTTTTGGAGAAAGGGAAGTTTGGTCTTTCTTTCCTTCAACTGTATCCTTAGCAATGTGAGCTATACATTCTTGTTCATGAGACTCTTCAATCTGCAGGTGACTACGAGATATATTAACTTTGCAAGAATTGAAAGTATCTAATTCAGCAACAACATCCTCTCTAATTGAGGGGGTTGATCTGTTACTGGATTTCTGTGAGTCCTCGTCAAGTGGTAAAATAACATTCGGATCTTGGATAATATAAGGATCTCCTTCCTTCACTGAAGTTGGCAGATCATTGGGATCGTCAACCTCACTGACTTCCAAGGAGGAAAACATGTTACTGTTCAAGGCAGACTCTTGGGACTTAAGGAAGTAGAAGAGTTTAAGTGGGTATCTGGGATTTTCCTTGAGTTGGCATCCCTAGCAATACCAATTGTGGATTCATCCAAATTGGAATGAGTTGAAGTAGTGCCTCTATTTCCAGCTCTTATGAACTTGCCCTTATCCTTGGTTTGCCAAGCACCTTCAGTGTTCTCCGGATTAATAGGAGGAGCTTTCTGGGTATGACTTGGAGCTTTAGGTAATTTAGCACAATCGTGGCCAAATTTCTTGCACTTATCACATCGAATGGGGTTCCATTAGTATTGAATTGGGAGGTAAATTGGGTCAATTTCACCCGTAATAGGGTCTTCGAAGTCAATGACAATTTCTTTAGGTAATTCCTACTTAGCATTCAGCTCAATGCATATACAAGCATATGAGATTCTTCTTCCTTCAGCATGCAGAGGTTTCCCAATTGCACTAGCAATGTGACTTAGACCCAGTGGATTCCACAGTTCAAGAGGAATATTATAAATATGTACCCAAACAGGGATTGTGGAGACTGCTTCTCTGGAAAGAGTGAGGCCAGATTGCCATTTTCTCAAAATTATTGGCTGCCCACTCACATGCCATGGACCACCTTCAAGAATAGCCAAACATTCCACATCACTATTGAATTTAAAGAAGAAGAAGCCCGAATCAGTAGCAACCAAGTTTTGCTAGTATAACTCCCGATAGTAGTAGTTTGGAATGAACCGCTTCCTCATCATAGTTTTCATCTCCTCCCATGTGTCTATTGGATGCTCCCTATTTCTCCTCCTATTTAGTACCAATTGATCCCACCAAATAATAGCATATCAGAAAATTCAATGGCTGCAAGTTTTACTTTCTTAATCTCGGAGTAATTGTGGCAATCGAATATTAATTCCACCTTCTTCTCCTATTCAAGATATGCTTTCAGATCAGTCTTTCCTTGAAACGGAGGAATCTTCGTCTTAATACTACCCAAATTATTATCTTCCTGGTTCCTAGCTTCTCTAAACCTAACTTCTCTACCCCGACCACCATATCTCCTATGATTATCTATTGACTCCCGATCATTTTTTTCATCAAAGTCTTCCCCAAAATACTCCTCACATCAACTCTCACTCTTCTTTGTACATTACAAACATTTTGTGGTTGCCTATGTGGTGTACTCTCTTCAACTCTATCCAATCTAACCAAGTTCCTTGTGGCCGAGTGGTAAGCTTCTTGGGTGTACTACCCAAGAGGTTTAGTGTTCAAGTCATGGGGAGCGTGGCCATTGGAGTATTCACCCGGCGCCTCCAGGCCTCGGGGGATTAGTCGAGGTGCACGCAAGCTGGCCCGGACACCCCCGATTACCAAAAAAAAAAAACTCTATCCAATCTCTCATGTATCTGTTCCAATTCTGCCCTCATCATCCGCCTCATCTCCCCTACTAAAGCTTGCATTTGTAGATTCGTAACAACCGGATGTTGAGCCTCTTCATCTGTGACTTTTCCCTGATTTTTAGCCATAATTCCTGCAGGAACGGATTAGAAATAAAAACAGATACTCACTACACTCCCTCGCATGTTTCACTCAAGAAAATGATTCACTCGTGTTTACACTCAAAATCAAATCGACTTTTACCCTCTTATGTGCTCACCACTCTTGCCTTTTTCGACTCGTGGTAATTCTCACTCGGTTCTTATTAAACTGATCAAACAATGACCAGAATTTCTCAGTAACAATCCATACCCAAACTAGACCAATCAAATTTGGAAGTTGAAAGCACGACTAAAACGAACGCGGATGGCTAGGTTTCCAAAAGCACAAAAAAAATGGAATTTTTGGAAAAAAAATTTCACACTATGGAGTAAGGTCAGATTCGGACTCCTTAGACCCCAAATATCGTAAAACAAAAATATAATTTTAAGCCGAGTTTTTGTACTCATTTTTTTTTTTGCCTACAGATCTTTTCTCTTCTTTTCTTTTCTTTTTTTTTTTATACGGTTCAGAAACGAGAACGAATAAGAACAGAAACGAAAAAGATTGGTTAAACCTGAGACTAGAACCTAGCTCTGATACCAACATATACGAACCACGCCAACAATGTGACGAAACCCGTAACAAGATTAATGCCTCGGACCGTTCTACTGTCAGATTCGAATGAAAAACCGTAACCCAACACCTATAACAGATGCGAACCTTGGTATAAAGGATGTAGACGCCACAATCAAGGATGGAAAACTCGATTGAAAAGTCCAGGTATGAACGCCACAGAGTAAATTTGATAAGTTCGAATAGTTCTTCGAAGAATCAAAGAGAAAACTCTCACAATATTATTAATGATCAAAACTGTATATTACAAACCCTAAAACTGTTTAAATAGCTGAGGCTTACAGTTGGGCCCTATAAGCCTACGAACTTTTATGCCCCAAAATAAATTTGCCCAAAATTAAAAAAAAAATGAAACTAAAGGAATAAGGAAAGTTCCATAGTTGGCATGCAAGTTCCAACTTAACATTGCTTTGAACTTAAAACACATTTGGACTCTTTTTACCTCCCAAAAGAATTCTCTTTGGACTAGATGGATTAATGCATATATGCTTAAAGTTAAAAGTTTTTGGGCTGTCAAGCCTACTTCTCAATGTTCGTGGTACTGGAAAAAGCTTCTTAATTTAAGAGATAACGTCCGGGCTATGCTTCGTCATAGAATGGGTATGGTAATGACAATTGGCATCCTTTTTTTTTTTTTTTTTGGGAAAGTGGTAAATAAAAAAATAAAAAAAAAAACAATTGGCATCCTTTAGGTCCTCTTGTGGCTAGATTTGGCCATCGTGTTGTGTATGATGCTGCACTAAATCTTAATAAAAGAGTTTCTGTGGTGATTGAGGGTGAGTCATGGAATTGGCCTCTAACTAATAATACTCTTGAGCTTATGGAAATAAGAGACCAATTACATTCCCTCCCCTCTCCTTCTGATTCTTGTGATGTGGTTGTTTGGTTACCATCTCCTAATGAGAAGTTCTCTTTGGCCCATACTTGGGAACATATTAGGGAAGTTAATCCTAAGGTTCCTTAGCATCATCTTGTTTGGTTCTCTGGTCATATTTCTAGACATAGTGTCATTTTATGGTTTGCTTTTCTCAACAGGTTATCAACACATGATAGGATATTTTCCTTCACTCCAAGACAACGGGCTTGTGTTCTTTGTCATAAAGGTATGGAATCCCATGATCATTTATTCTTCAACTATTCTTATTCTTCTTTTGTGTGGCAGGGGATCATGCAGCGGTTGGGCGTGTCCAGAATGGCTTCCTCTTGGAATAACTTGGCGGAGTGGGCAGCTAGGACTTGGAAGCAGAAAACACCCAATCACATTGTCTCTAAGTTCTTCTTGGGTTTAGCCACTTATAGCATATGGAATGAAAGAAATGCTTGGACATTCAAGAAGGAATCAAAAACCAAAGGAATGATCCTTCAAGATATCTCCCTCCAGATTGTCACTCAAATCCAAATCAAGTGGAAGAACGACCCTCACCTCCCGCATTATATTGGAAGATGGAATTGACCGTCTTCGTCTCTGTCTCTGGAGTGCTTATATGGTTGGAAATCTCTTATTCTGCCCCCTCATGGGATGTTCTTATGGAATGGACATCAAACAAGTGGAGAGGCAAGACTCCATGGCATATTGTCCATAATATGTGCCTTGGATTATTTGTTTATAGCATGTGGAAAGATAAAAATGCGATAACTTTGAACTTTGAAGTAAAGACTAAGGGTAAAGTTTTACAAGACATTTGCCTACAGATTTCCCTTATAAATACAAGCTACATGATCCCCATCTTCCTCACTACATTGTAAGATGGACCATTACTCCATAGTGGGGTCATTGCCTTGGCCCTCTCTTTTGTCATACTGGAGTTTCCTTGATGTCTTTTTTTTATTGGCTTGCTTAGTGCTTTGTTTTGTTAGGTTGGGTTTCTCTGGTTTTTGCTTTTGTTTTTCCCCATCCTTTGTTGCATTGTCTGGATGCATTTTCTTGTGCTTATTGTTTATCCTGGGGTATGCCCCTTGTACTTTGTACAATGTCATTCGGCTTTTTTCTTTTGTTAATTAACCCTTTTTCCAAAAAAAATTAAAAATAGTTGGCATGCAAGCCTACAATTCGGCAATTTAAGCAATTAAGAAAAAATGACAATCAAATTTTAATTTTAGGAAACTAAAATCTGACTTCAATATTAAACTGCTGGATTATTCTTCTAGAACTTCAATTAGATTAAGACATCTTTGTGGATCAATCTCAATAGGCCTCCATGAATTTTCCTAAGACCAAACTTCTTGAATTAGCCCATTGAGTGCCTCTTTGAACTTCTTTGCTCGAGCCCTCGTAACTGGTCCAATTGGAATTTCAACTGGTTCCCTTAAAGACGTGCCATGATTTCCATCAAGAATTCTAATCCCCAACTGCCAACCATTGAATTCTAGATCTTTGTCTAGCACAGTCTTCTTCCAATCTGTATGCAGTAGTAAAGTCTCTGAGGATGTTCTTTTCCTGGAATAAGAGTGTATCAATCAATCTCAGACATTGATGCAGTGATACGAACCCCGCCAACAATGTGACGAAACCCGTAACACGATTACTACCTCGGACCGTTCTACTGTCAGATTCAAATGGAAACTGCGACGCAACACCTATAACAGATGCGAACCTTGGTATAAAGGATGAAGACGCCACAATCAAGGATGGAAAACTTGATTGACAAGTCCAGGTATGAACGCCACAGAGTAAATCTGATAAGTTCGAATAGTTCTTCAAAGAACCAAAGAGAAAACTCTCACAATATTATTAATGATCAAAACTGAATATTACAAACCCTAAACTGTTTAAATAGCCGAGGCTTACGGTTGGGCCCTATAAGCCTACGAAATATTATGGCCCAATTTAATTTACCCCAAAACTAAAATAAAAACAAACTAACAAATATGAAAGTTTCTAAGTTGGCATGCAAGCCTATAATTTATTCTAAAGCTTGAATCATGGACACCCAGCCTTGTGGATCACTAGTATCCTCCTTTGGGCCACAAATATTAGTCTCAACCCAAATTTCTTGAACCGGTCCATTGAGATTGTCCTTGAACCATTTTGCTCGCACCCTTATAACTGGACCAATTGGCACGTGGTTCGGATCCGCATTCCACCTTGTGCTAGCCGCCATGTTCTCATCATTCCCCTCCTCTTGAAAAGGATTTGTCCTCAAATCGTCACCTACATCAAAAGAAGATAAATCAGCAACATTGAAAGTAGTACTAACATTATACTCACCAGGCAACTCTAGCTTGTAGGCATTATCATTGATGCGCTCAAGAACTTGAAAAGGACCATCGCCTCAGGGAAGCAATTTAGAATGCCTTTGTGTAGGAAATCTTTCTTTTCGTATATGTACCCAAACCCAATCTTCGGGTTCAAAGATGATATTGCGTCGCCCCTTGTTAGCTTACGTTGCATATTGCTCCGTTCTTCGCTCAATATTGAGCCTTTCTTTCTCCTGAATCTGCTTAAAAAAATCTGCTTTCTTTTTGCCATCTAAATTAACACGCTCAGTAATAGGTAAAGGAGATAAATCCAAAGGAGTTAAAGGATTAAAACCATACACAATTTCAAAGGGTGAAAATTTAGCAGTAGAATGGATGGTACGATTATAAGCAAACTCAACATGTGGTAAACATTCTTCCCATGTTTTGATGTTCTTTTTAATAATAGCCCTTAACAAAGTAGATAAAGTCCTATTTACTAATTCGGTTTGACCATCAGTTTGTGGATGACAAGTAGTAGAAAATAATAACTTAGTCCCCAACTTACACCACAAGGTCTTCCAAAAGTAACTCAAGAACTTAACATCTCTATCTGAAACAATGGTTCTAGGCATACCATGTAATCTCACAATCTCCTTAAAGAACAAATCAGCAACATGTGAAGCATCATCAGTTTTGTGACATGGAATAAAATGTGCCATCTTGGAAAATCTATCCACAATCACAAAAATTGAGTCTCGGCCGTATTTAGTCCTAGGCAAACCTAACACAAAATCCATTGAAATATCAATCCACGGTTCACTAGGAATTGGAAGAGGTGTGTATAAGCTATGGGGTTGTACTCTAGATTTCGCTCGCCTACATGTGACACATCTACCACAAATCCTCTCAACATCTTGTTTCATGCGTGGCCAATAGAAGTGTTCTTGCAAAACAGCTAATGTTTTAACTACCCCAAAATGTCCCATTAACCCTCCCCTATGTGACTCTCTCACAAGCAACTCTCTCACAGAACAATTTGGAATGCACAATTTATTTTCTCGAAATAAAAACCCCTCATGCCTATAGAATTTATTATGGGCAATTTTTTCACAAGATTCAAACTCTTCACTAAAATCTAGGTCAAAAGGATATAATTCTTTAATATGCTCAAAACCAAGAATCTTAGCATCAAGAGTGGAGATTAGAATGTACCTTCGAGAAAGTGCATCGGCAACGATGTTCTCCTTACCTTGTTGATATCGAATGACGTATGGAAACGTCTCAATGAATTCAACCCATCGTGCATGTCTCTTGTTCAGCTTGTGTTGAACTTTAAGGTGCTTTAAGGACTCATGATCAGTGTGAATCACGAACTCTTTTGGCCACAAGTAATGCTGCCATGTCTCTAAAGCTCAAACCAATGCTTACATCTCTTTGTCATAAGTGGGATAGTTTAAGGCAGCCCCACTTAACTTCTCACTAAAATATGCAATTGGTCTTCCTTCTTGCATAAGCACGGCGCAAATACCTAATCCTGAAGCATCACATTCAATTTCAAAAGTTTTTGTAAAGTTAGGTAAAGCAAGTAAAGGTGCATGAGTTAATTTTTCCTTGAGTAATTGAAATGCCTTCTCTTGCTCTTCCCCCCATTTGAACCCAACATTTTTCTTGATGACTTCGGTTATTGGTGCAGCTATACTATTGAAGTCTTTCACGAACCTTCTGTAAAAACTAGCAAGTCTATGAAAACTTCGCACATTACTTATACTAGATGGGCTTGGCCATTCTTGGATAGTACAAATCTTTTCTTCATCAACCTGTATTCCTTGTGCACACACAACAAAACCAAGAAACACAAGCTTATCGGTGCAAAAAGTGCACTTCTTTTGGTTAGCAAACAACTCTTCCTTTTTAAGTACATCTAACACAAGTTTTAAATGCTTCAAATGCTCTTCCAAGTTTTTGCTATAAATAAGGATATCATCAAAATAAATAACCACAAATTTTCCAATGAAAGCACACAAAACATGGTTCATCAATCTCATGAAAGTACTAGGAGCATTAGTTAATCCAAAAGGCATAACTAACCATTCATACAAACCATATTTGGTTTTAAATGTAGTTTTCCATTCATCACCTTCCTTCATTCTAATTTGATGATACCCACTTTTCAAATCAATCTTAGAAAATATACAGGAACCATGCAACTCATCTAACATATCATCTAAGCGAGGAATAGGGTGTCGATACTTTACCGTTATGTTGTTGACGGCTCGGCAATCAACGTACATTCTCCACGTCCCATCCTTCTTAGGAACCAAAATCACCGGAACGGTGCATGGACTCATACTTTCTCTTACGTACCCCTTTTCCATCAACTCACTGACTTGCTTTTGTAGCTCCTTTGTCTCCTCGGGATTGCTTCTATAGGCTGGTCGGTTTGGAATGATAGCACCGGGCACGAAATCAATTTGATGTTCAATCCCTCGAATAGGGGGTAAACCATGTGGAATCTCCTCAGGAAAGACATCACCAAACTCCTGCAAAAGAGAAACAACAGAACTAGGAAAAGATGAGTCAATTGGGTTAGTGTTTAAAAATGCCTCTTTGTACAAAAGTACAATCATAGGCTGATTTGAAAACAACGCTCGTTTGATCTCACTCGCTTTTGCATAAAAATTATTTTGGTTTCCCTCTAATTTTCCCTCAATGGCTGCATTTTTCTTTTCTTTTTCTCTCTCAATTTTCTCACTCTTTTTCTTTTGTTCACTCTCTTTCTTTGGATCACTCTCCTTTTGCAACCTCACTTGATCTTCATAAACTTGCTTCGGTGTCAAAGGCACTAAGGTGATTGTCCTTTGATTAAGCACGAATGAGTATTTTTATTTGTGAAACCATCATGCTTAACATGTCGATCAAATTGCCATGGCCTCCCTAACAACAAGTGTACAGCTTGCATCGGAACCACATCACTCAAAACTTCATCTTCATATTTCCCAATATGAAAAGGAACTAATACTTGTTTAGTCACCCTTACTTCTCCACTATCATTGAGCCATTGCAATTTATAAGGCCCTGGATGCTTGATTGTTGGCAGCCCTAATTTCTCCACCAGAGTTGTGCTAGCAACGTTACTCCCCCCATCGATGATCACACTACACACCTTATAATAGTTTTGAATAATCAGAGAGACTTCACAGTTCATGTATCTGTTTCAGAAACCCTAATTCCTGAGAAGGAAAAGACCACAATAACAACGATCACGGGAATGAACAAACACGAAGTAACAAGAGAAAATCACAGATCAGATTTGCAAACACTAAACACGAAATTCCAGATCGTAATCGAAAACCTTTTTTTTTTTTATACGGTTCAGAAACGAGAACGAATTAGAAAATGAAAAGAAAAAAAACAGAAACAAAAACGAATAAGAACAGAATCAGAAGAAACGAATAAGAACATAAACGAAAAAGCAGGATAAACTTGAGACTAGAATTATGTTCTGATACCAACTAATACGAACCCCGCCAATAATGTGACGAAACCCGTAACACGATTAATGTCTCGGACCGTTCTACTGTCAGATTCAATGAAAACCGCGACCCAACACCTATAACAGATGCGAACCTTGGTATAAAGGATGAAGACGCCACAATCAAGGATGGAAAACTCGATTGATAAGTCCAGGTATGAACGCCACAGAGTAAATCTGATAAGTTCGAATAGTTCTTCAAAGAACCAAAGAGAAAACTCTCACAATATTATTAATGATCAAAACTGAATATTACAAACCCTAAACTGTTTAAATAGTTGAGGCTTACGGTTGGGCCCTATAAGCCTACGAAATATTATGGCCCAATATAATTTACCCCAAAACTAAAATAAAAACAAACTAACAAATATGAAAAGTTCCTAAGTTGGTATGCAAGCCTATAATTTATTCTAGAGCTTGAATCATGGACACCCAGCCTTGTGGAGGCATACGGTTGGGCCCTATAAGCCTACGAAATATTATGGCCCAATATAATTTACCCCAAAACTAAAATGAAAACAAACTAACAAATATGAAAAGTTCCTAAGTTGGCATGCAAGCCTATAATTTATTCTAGAGCTTGAATCATGGACACCCAGCCTTGTGGAGGCTTACAGTTGGGCCCTATAAGCCTACGAAATATTATGGCCCAATATTATTTACCCCAAAACTAAAATAAAAACAAACTAACAAATATGAAAAGTTCCTAAGTTGGCATGCAAGCCTATAATTTATTCTAGAGCTTGAATCATGGACACCCAGCCTTGTGGATCACTAGTATCCTCCTTTGGGTCACAAAGATTAGTCTCAACCCAAATTTGTTGAACCAGCCCATTGAGATTGTCCTTGAACCGTTTTGCTCGCGCCCTTGTAACTGGACCAATTGGCACATGGTTCGGGTCCGTATTCCACCTTATGCTAGCCGCCATGTTCTCATCACAATTAGGGAGAGGTTTAGGTGGTTGTTGATTCGGTGCGGTGACAGGTGGTTGTGGAGAACCATTGGGGAATGACCTATCAACAACATGAACTGTCTCACAAGAGGACCCATTCCGTAAACCTGTCTCACATGAACTGTGCATTTGACTACTTCCACCAGAGGGCGCATGGGGTTCTTGGGACTTGATTTATGGGGCCGACCCGCGAGGATCCAAAGAAAGAAGGCCAGAGGCCATGTGATTTAAATTAGTGGAAATCATTGGGTTGGATATAGTAGGTTTTTTTTTTCTATCGCGGCTTACCGATCTCTTCTCTTTTCTTCTTTATCTTCCTCTTTTTTTTTTCCTTTTTTTTTGAATAGTCAGAGAGACTTCACAGTTCACATATCTGTTTCAGAAACCCTAATTCCTGAGAAGGAAAAGACCACAATAACAACGATCACGGGAACGAACAAACACTAAGTAACAAGAGAAAATTACAATTCAGATTCGCAAACCCTAAACACAAAATTCCAGATCGTAATCGAACACCTTTTTTTTTATACGGTTCAGAAACGAGAACGAATTAGAAAATGAAAAGAAAAAAAATAGAAACAAAAATGAATAACAGAACCAGAAGAAACGAATAAGAACAGAAACGAAAAAGCAGGATAAACTTGAGACTAGAATTATGTTCTGATACCAACTAATACGAACCCCGCCAATAATGTGACGAAACCCGTAACACGATTAATGTCTCGGACCGTTCTACTGTCAGATTCAATGAAAACCGCGACCCAACACCTATAACAGATGCGAACCTTGGTATAAAGGATGAAGACGCCACAATCAAGGATGGAAAACTCGATTGATAAGTCCAGGTATGAACGCCACAGAGTAAATCTGATAAGTTCGAATAGTTCTTCAAGAACCAAAGAGAAAACTCTCACAATATTATTAATGATCAAAATTGAATATTAAAAACCCTAAACTGTTTAAATAGTTGAGGCTTACGGTTGGGCCCTATAAGCCTACGAAATATTATGGCCCAATATAATTTATCCCAAAACTAAAATAAAAACAAAATAACAAATATGAAAAGTTCCTAAGTTGGCATGCAAGCCTATAATTTATTCTAGAGCTTGAATCATGGACACCCAGCCTTGTGGAGGCTTACGGTTGGGACCTATAAGCCTACGAAATATTATGGTCCAATATAATTTACCCCAAAACTAAAATAAAAACAAACTAACAAATATGAAAAGTTCCTAAGTTGACATGCAAGCCTATAATTTATTCTAGAGCTTGAATCATGGACACCCAGCCTTGTGGATCACTAGTATCCTCCTTTGGGCCACAAAGATTAGTCTCAACCCAAATTTGTTGAACCAGCCCATTGAGATTGTCCTTGAACCGTTTTGCTCGCGCCCTTGTAACTGGACCAATTGGCACATGGTTCGGGTCCGTATTCCACCTTATGCTAGCCGCCATGTTCTCATCACAATTAGGGAGAGGTTTAGGTGGTTGTGGAGAACCATTGGGGAATGACCTATCAACAACATGAACTGTCTCACAAGAGGACCCATTCCGTAAACCTGTCTCACATGAACTGTGCATTTGACTACTTCCACCAGAGGGCGCATGGGGTTCTTGAGACTAGGTTTATGGGGCCGACCCGCGAGGATCCAAAGAAAGAAGGCCAGAGGCCATGTGATTTAAATTAGTGGAAATCATTGGGTTGGATATAGTAGGTTTTTTTTTTCTATCGCGGCTTACCGATCTCTTCTCTTTTCTTCTTTATCTTCTTCTTTTTTTTTTCCTTTTTTTTTGAATAGTCAGAGAGACTTCACAGTTCACATATCTGTTTCAGAAACCCTAATTCCTGAGAAGTAAAAGACCACAATAACAACGATCACGGGAACGAAAAAACACTAAGTAACAAGAGAAAATTACAGTTCAGATTCGCAAACCCTAAACACAAAATTCCAGATCGTAATCGAACACCTTTTTTTTATACGGTTCAGAAACGAGAACGAATTAGAAAATGAGAAGAAAAAAAATAGAAATAAAAATGAATAACAGAACCAGAAGAAACGAATAAGAACAGAAACGAAAAAGCAGGATAAACTTGAGACTAGAATTATGTTCTGATACCAACTAATACGAACCCCGCCAATAATGTGACGAAACCCGTAACACGATTAATGTCTCGGACCGTTCTACTGTCAGATTCAATGAAAACCGCGACCCAACACCTATAACAGATGCGAACCTTGGTATAAAGGATGAAGACGCCACAATCAAGGATGGAAAACTCGATTGATAAGTCCAGGTATGAACGCCACAGAGTAAATCTGATAAGTTCGAATAGTTCTTCAAAGAACCAAAGAAAAAACTCTCACAATATTATTGATGATCAAAATTGAATATTACAACCCCTAAACTGTTTAAATAGCTGAGGCTTACGGTTGGGCCCTATAAGCTTACGAAATATTATGGCCCAATATAATTTATCCCAAAACTAAAATACAAACAAACTAACAAATATGAAAAGTTCCTAAGTTGGCATGCAAGCCTATAATTTATTCTAGAGCTTGAATCATGGACACCCAGCCTTGTGGAGGCTTACGGTTGGGCCCTATAAGCCTACGAAATATTATGGTCCAATATAATTTACCCCAAAACTAAAATAAAAACAAACTAACAAATATGAAAAGTTCCTAAGTTGACATGCAAGCCTATAATTTATTCTAGAGCTTGAATCATGGACACCCAGCCTTGTGGATCACTAGTATCCTCCTTTGGGCCACAAAGATTAGTCTCAACCCAAATTTGTTGAACCAGCCCATTGAGATTGTCCTTGAACCGTTTTGCTCGCGCCCTTGTAACTGGACCAATTGGCACATGGTTCGGGTCCGTATTCCACCTTATGCTAGCCGCCATGTTCTCATCACAATTAGGGAGAGGTTTAGGTGGTTGTTGATTCGGTGTGGTGACAGGTGGTTGTGGAGAACCATTGGGGAATGACCTATCAACAACATGAACTGTCTCACAAGAGGACCCATTCCGTAAACCTGTCTCACATGAACTGTGCATTTGACTACTTCCACCAGAGGGCGCATGGGGTTCTTGAGACTTGATTTATGGGGCCGACCCGCGAGGATCCAAAGAAAGAAGGCCAGAGGCCATGTGATTTAAATTAGTGGAAATCATTGGGTTGGATATAGTAGGTTTTTTTTTTCTATCGCGGCTTACCGATCTCTTCTCTTTTCTTCTTTATCTTCTTCTTTTTTTTTTCCTTTTTTTTTGAATAGTCAGAGAGACTTCACAGTTCACATATCTGTTTCAGAAACCCTAATTCCTGAGAAGGAAAAGACCACAATAACAACGATCACAGGAACGAACAAACACTAAGTAACAAGAGAAAATTACAGTTCAGATTCGCAAACCCTAAACACAAAATTCCAGATCGTAATCGAACACCTTTTTTTTATACGGTTCAGAATCGAGAACGAATAAGAAAACGAAAAGAAAAAAAAACAGAAACAAAAATGAATAAGAACAGAACCAGAAGAAACGAATAAGAACAGAAACGAAAAAGATAGGATAAACCTGAGACTAGAACCTGGCTTTGATAGCAACTGATACGAACCCCGCCAACAATGTGACGAAACCCGTAACACGATTAATGCCTCGGACCGTTCTACTGTCATATTCAAATGGAAACCGCGACCCAACACCTATAACAGATGCGAACCTTGGTATAAAGGATGAAGACGCCACAATCAAGGATGGAAAACTCGATTGATAAGTCCAGGTATGAACGCCACAGAGTAAATCTGATAAGTTCGAATAGTTCTTCAAAGAACCAAAGAGAAAACTCTCACAATATTATTAATGATCAAAATTGAATATTACAAACCCTAAACTGTTTAAATAGCTGAGGCTTACGGTTGGGCCCTATAAGCCTACGAAATATTATGGCCCAATATAATTTATCCCAAAACTAAAATACAAACAAACTAACAAATATGAAAAGTTCCTAAGTTGGCATGCAAGCCTATAATTTATTCTAGAGCTTGAATCATGGACACCCAGCCTTGTGGAGGCTTACGGTTGGGCCCTATAAGCCTACGAAATATTATGGTCCAATATAATTTACCCCAAAACTAAAATAAAAACAAACTAACAAATATGAAAAGTTCCTAAGTTGACATGCAAGCCTATAATTTATTCTAGAGCTTGAATCATGGACACCCAGCCTTGTGGATCACTAGTATCCTCCTTTGGGCCACAAAGATTAGTCTCAACCCAAATTTGTTGAACCAGCCCATTGAGATTGTCCTTGAACCGTTTTGCTCGCGCCCTTGTAACTGGACCAATTGGCACATGGTTCGGGTCCGTATTCCACCTTATGCTAGCCGCCATGTTCTCATCACAATTAGGGAGAGGTTTAGGTGGTTGTTGATTCGGTGTGGTGACAGGTGGTTGTGGAGAACCATTGGGGAATGACCTATCAACAACATGAACTGTCTCACAAGAGGACCCATTCCGTAAACCTGTCTCACATGAACTGTGCATTTGACTACTTCCACCAGAGGGCGCATGGGGTTCTTGAGACTTGATTTATGGGGCCGACCCGCGAGGATCCAAAGAAAGAAGGCCAGAGGCCATGTGATTTAAATTAGTGGAAATCATTGGGTTGGATATAGTAGGTTTTTTTTTTCTATCGCGGCTTACCGATCTCTTCTCTTTTCTTCTTTATCTTCTTCTTTTTTTTTTCCTTTTTTTTTGAATAGTCAGAGAGACTTCACAGTTCACATATCTGTTTCAGAAACCCTAATTCCTGAGAAGGAAAAGACCACAATAACAACGATCACAGGAACGAACAAACACTAAGTAACAAGAGAAAATTACAGTTCAGATTCGCAAACCCTAAACACAAAATTCCAGATCGTAATCGAACACCTTTTTTTTATACGGTTCAGAATCGAGAACGAATAAGAAAACGAAAAGAAAAAAAAACAGAAACAAAAATGAATAAGAACAGAACCAGAAGAAACGAATAAGAACAGAAACGAAAAAGATAGGATAAACCTGAGACTAGAACCTAGCTTTGATAGCAACTGATACGAACCCCGCCAACAATGTGACGAAACCCGTAACACGATTAATGCCTCGGACCGTTCTACTGTCATATTCAAATGGAAACCGCGACCCAACACCTATAACAGATGCGAACCTTGGTATAAAGGATGAAGACGCCACAATCAAGGATGGAAAACTCGATTGATAAGTCCAGGTATGAACGCCACAGAGTAAATCTGATAAGTTCGAATAGTTCTTCAAAGAACCAAAGAGAAAACTCTCACAATATTATTAATGATCAAAATTGAATATTACAAACCCTAAACTGTTTAAATAGCTGAGGCTTACGGTTGGGCCCTATAAGCCTACGAAATATTATGGCCCAATATAATTTATCCCAAAACTAAAATACAAACAAACTAACAAATATGAAAAGTTCCTAAGTTGGCATGCAAGCCTATAATTTATTCTAGAGCTTGAATCATGGACACCCAGCCTTGTGGAGGCTTACGGTTGGGCCCTATAAGCCTACGAAATATTATGGTCCAATATAATTTACCCCAAAACTAAAATAAAAACAAACTAACAAATATGAAAAGTTCCTAAGTTGACATGCAAGCCTATAATTTATTCTAGAGCTTGAATCATGGACACCCAGCCTTGTGGATCACTAGTATCCTCCTTTGGGCCACAAAGATTAGTCTCAACCCAAATTTGTTGAACCAGCCCATTGAGATTGTCCTTGAACCGTTTTGCTCGCGCCCTTGTAACTGGACCAATTGGCACATGGTTCGGGTCCGTATTCCACCTTATGCTAGCCGCCATGTTCTCATCACAATTAGGGAGAGGTTTAGGTGGTTGTTGATTCGGTGTGGTGACAGGTGGTTGTGGAGAACCATTGGGGAATGACCTATCAACAACATGAACTGTCTCACAAGAGGACCCATTCCGTAAACCTGTCTCACATGAACTGTGCATTTGACTACTTCCACCAGAGGGCGCATGGGGTTCTTGAGACTTGATTTATGGGGCCGACCCGCGAGGATCCAAAGAAAGAAGGCCAGAGGCCATGTGATTTAAATTAGTGGAAATCATTGGGTTGGATATAGTAGGTTTTTTTTTTCTATCGCGGCTTACCGATCTCTTCTCTTTTCTTCTTTATCTTCTTCTTTTTTTTTTCCTTTTTTTTTGAATAGTCAGAGAGACTTCACAGTTCACATATCTGTTTCAGAAACCCTAATTCCTGAGAAGGAAAAGACCACAATAACAACGATCACAGGAACGAACAAACACTAAGTAACAAGAGAAAATTACAGTTCAGATTCGCAAACCCTAAACACAAAATTCCAGATCGTAATCGAACACCTTTTTTTTATACGGTTCAGAATCGAGAACGAATAAGAAAACGAAAAGAAAAAAAAACAGAAACAAAAATGAATAAGAACAGAACCAGAAGAAACGAATAAGAACAGAAACGAAAAAGATAGGATAAACCTGAGACTAGAACCTGGCTTTGATAGCAACTGATACGAACCCCGCCAACAATGTGACGAAACCCGTAACACGATTAATGCCTCGGACCGTTCTACTGTCATATTCAAATGGAAACCGCGACCCAACACCTATAACAGATGCGAACCTTGGTATAAAGGATGAAGACGCCACAATCAAGGATGGAAAACTCGATTGATAAGTCCAGGTATGAACGCCACAGAGTAAATCTGATAAGTTCGAATAGTTCTTCAAAGAACCAAAGAGAAAACTCTCACAATATTATTAATGATCAAAATTGAATATTACAAACCCTAAACTGTTTAAATAGCTGAGGCTTACGGTTGGGCCCTATAAGCCTACGAAATATTATGGCCCAATATAATTTATCCCAAAACTAAAATACAAACAAACTAACAAATATGAAAAGTTCCTAAGTTGGCATGCAAGCCTATAATTTATTCTAGAGCTTGAATCATGGACACCCAGCCTTGTGGAGGCTTACGGTTGGGCCCTATAAGCCTACGAAATATTATGGTCCAATATAATTTACCCCAAAACTAAAATAAAAACAAACTAACAAATATGAAAAGTTCCTAAGTTGACATGCAAGCCTATAATTTATTCTAGAGCTTGAATCATGGACACCCAGCCTTGTGGATCACTAGTATCCTCCTTTGGGCCACAAAGATTAGTCTCAACCCAAATTTGTTGAACCAGCCCATTGAGATTGTCCTTGAACCGTTTTGCTCGCGCCCTTGTAACTGGACCAATTGGCACATGGTTCGGGTCCGTATTCCACCTTATGCTAGCCGCCATGTTCTCATCACAATTAGGGAGAGGTTTAGGTGGTTGTTGATTCGGTGTGGTGACAGGTGGTTGTGGAGAACCATTGGGGAATGACCTATCAACAACATGAACTGTCTCACAAGAGGACCCATTCCGTAAACCTGTCTCACATGAACTGTGCATTTGACTACTTCCACCAGAGGGCGCATGGGGTTCTTGAGACTTGATTTATGGGGCCGACCCGCGAGGATCCAAAGAAAGAAGGCCAGAGGCCATGTGATTTAAATTAGTGGAAATCATTGGGTTGGATATAGTAGGTTTTTTTTTTCTATCGCGGCTTACCGATCTCTTCTCTTTTCTTCTTTATCTTCTTCTTTTTTTTTTCCTTTTTTTTTGAATAGTCAGAGAGACTTCACAGTTCACATATCTGTTTCAGAAACCCTAATTCCTGAGAAGGAAAAGACCACAATAACAACGATCACAGGAACGAACAAACACTAAGTAACAAGAGAAAATTACAGTTCAGATTCGCAAACCCTAAACACAAAATTCCAGATCGTAATCGAACACCTTTTTTTTATACGGTTCAGAATCGAGAACGAATAAGAAAACGAAAAGAAAAAAAAATAGAAACAAAAATGAATAAGAACAGAACCAGAAGAAACGAATAAGAACAGAAACGAAAAAGATAGGATAAACCTGAGACTAGAACCTGGCTTTGATAGCAACTGATACGAACCCCGCCAACAATGTGACGAAACCCGTAACACGATTAATGCCTCGGACCGTTCTACTGTCATATTCAAATGGAAACCGCGACCCAACACCTATAACAGATGCGAACCTTGGTATAAAGGATGAAGACGCCACAATCAAGGATGGAAAACTCGATTGATAAGTCCAGGTATGAACGCCACAGAGTAAATCTGATAAGTTCGAATAGTTCTTCAAAGAACCAAAGAGAAAACTCTCACAATATTATTAATGATCAAAATTGAATATTACAAACCCTAAACTGTTTAAATAGCTGAGGCTTACGGTTGGGCCCTATAAGCCTACGAAATATTATGGCCCAATATAATTTATCCCAAAACTAAAATACAAACAAACTAACAAATATGAAAAGTTCCTAAGTTGGCATGCAAGCCTATAATTTATTCTAGAGCTTGAATCATGGACACCCAGCCTTGTGGAGGCTTACGGTTGGGCCCTATAAGCCTACGAAATATTATGGTCCAATATAATTTACCCTAAAACTAAAATAAAAACAAACTAACAAATATGAAAAGTTCCTAAGTTGACATGCAAGCCTATAATTTATTCTAGAGCTTGAATCATGGACACCCAGCCTTGTGGATCACTAGTATCCTCCTTTGGGCCACAAAGATTAGTCTCAGCCCAAATTTGTTGAACCAGCCCATTGAGATTGTCCTTGAACCGTTTTGCTCGCGCCCTTGTAACTGGACCAATTGGCACATGGTTCGGGTCCGTATTCCACCTTATGCTAGCCGCCATGTTCTCATCACAATTAGGGAGAGGTTTAGGTGGTTGTTGATTCGGTGTGGTGACAGGTGGTTGTGGAGAACCATTGGGGAATGACCTATCAACAACATGAACTGTCTCACAAGAGGACCCATTCCGTAAACCTGTCTCACATGAACTGTGCATTTGACTACTTCCACCAGAGGGCGCATGGGGTTCTTGAGACTTGATTTATGGGGCCGACCCGCGAGGATCCAAAGAAAGAAGGCCAGAGGCCATGTGATTTAAATTAGTGGAAATCATTGGGTTGGATATAGTAGGTTTTTTTTTTCTATCGCGGCTTACTGATCTCTTCTCTTTTCTTCTTTATCTTCTTCTTTTTTTTTCCTTTTTTTTTGAATAGTCAGAGAGACTTCACAGTTCACATATCTGTTTCAGAAACCCTAATTCCTGAGAAGGAAAAGACCACAATAACAACGATCACAGGAACGAACAAACACTAAGTAACAAGAGAAAATTACAGTTCAGATTCGCAAACCCTAAACACAAAATTCTAGATCGTAATCGAACACCTTTTTTTTATACGGTTCAGAATCGAGAACGAATAAGAAAACGAAAAGAAAAAAAAAACAGAAACAAAAATGAATAAGAACAGAACCAGAAGAAACGAATAAGAACAGAAACGAAAAAGATAGGATAAACCTGAGACTAGAACCTGGCTTTGATAGCAACTGATACGAACCCCGCCAACAATGTGACGAAACCCGTAACACGATTAATGCCTCGGACCGTTCTACTGTCATATTCAAATGGAAACCGCGACCCAACACCTATAACAGATGCGAACCTTGGTATAAAGGATGAAGATGCCACAATCAAGGATGGAAAACTCAATTGATAAGTCCAGGTATGAACGCCACAGAGTAAATCTGATAAGTTCGAATAGTTCTTCAAAGAACCAAAGAGAAAACTCTCACAATAATATTAATGATCAAAACTGAATATTACAAACCCTAAACTGTTTAAATAGCTGAGGCTTATGGTTGGGCCCTATAAGCCTACGAAATATTATGGCCCAATATAATTTACCCCAAAACTAAAATAAAAACAAACTAACAAATATAAAAAGTTCCTAAGTTGGCATGCAAGCCTATAATTTATTCTAGAGCTTGAATCATGGACACCCAGCCTTGTGGATCACTAGTATCCTCCTTTGGGCCACAAAGATTAGTCTCAACCCAAATTTGTTGAACCAGCCCATTAAGATTGTCCTTAAACCCAAATTTGGTTTTCAGGTTACACTCCAAGACAGAATTTTATCCTTTGGATTGCGGTCCAGAATAGGCTTGCAACCCATGATAGAATTTACACTTATACCCATGGACCTCTTGCGTGTGTGTTTTGCCATTGCCATATGGAAACACATGACCATTTATTTTTTGAGTGCACTTATACTTCTTTTATTTGGCAGGCCTTAGATGGCACAAAATTGGAAGGGAAAGCAGCTTTAACATGCTATCCCCAAAATTTGCTTGGGGGTTGCTATCTATGGAATTTGGAAGGAGAGGAATTCTAGGACCTTTAAAGGCATGTCCATTCCGAAAGAACAGTTATTGCAGAATCTGACATCTCAAATCAACATTCAAATTAGACTTCAATGGAAACATCACCCCCTTCTTGAGCTACATGCTAATGTTTGGAATTAAGTAGGATCTTTTGTCACTATTTTGATTTTTTTTTGTTTGTTTTCTTGTTGTGGTTTTATTTATCCTCTTCTCTGGATTAGGATTTTGATTTAGCAGTGTAAGGGTCGTGATGTTGTCTCTGGCCTTTTGATTATGTGGGTTTTTTGCCACAGTCCTCATGCTCGCGCTTTCATGCTTATCCTGGGGTATGCCCCTTATACATTTGTACATCCATTTTTGGAATATATTTACCATTTTCCAAAAAAAAAAAAAAAAAAGAGATTGTCCTTGAACCGTTTTGCTCGTGCCCTTGTAACTGGACCAATTGGCACGTGGTTCGGGTCCGCATTCCACCTTGTGCTAGACGCCATGTTCTCATCATGTAGTTTACTCTGACCATAGAAGTCCCCTTTTATTGATGGAACTGGTGTTGTCTTTGTGAAGATTCCTTTTTTTTTTTGGAAAAAATTTGTGAAGAATCTTGAGATCTTGTTTAAGCAACTTGAGTCTAGTAGCAAGCTAGAACTGAAGAGTCCCCCTAACTTCAATGGTCCAGATCTTAGCAACAAGCTCATGAAATTGTCAATGGCAGTCCAGTAATTGAGGAATTTTAAGGGTCTTTGTTTTTTAGGAGGAGAATTACCAATAGAAGAAATAGAAGGAGAGTGGTCAGACACCCCTCGATGGAGAAATTTAGTGCTAGAATTAAGCAAAGAGTTAAACCAAATGTGGTTAGCCACAACTCTATCAAGCTTTTTTGAAACAATATCATTGCTATGTTTATTACTCCAGGTGAATTGAACACCAGAGAATCTGAGGTCCTCCAAGCAAACAGTTTAATACCATTATAGAAATCAGCCATGACACTAGTTTTAGAGTTTCTTCCAGCAGCCACATCAGAAGGATATATAATTATATTGAAATCACCCATCAGGATCCAAGATTGATCGCCAATTATAGCAAAAAAGTACTTTATTTATTTACATAAGTCTTTCCTATCATGATCATCAATAAAACCATAGAGAAAAGAAACATAGTAAGCTTGGGAGTACTCAAGGGGTTGGGCAGCAACTGTAATCATCTGCTCAAAGAAAGAAATCAGTCAGATAGAGAAAGTACAAGGATCCCATCCAATCCATATTTTACCCAAAGTAGAGAAGTCATAGTTGTCCAAAATATCACAATAACCAAAAACATATCTCAGGATAGAGAATTTATTCACATGTCTAACTCTAGTTTCAACAATACAAAACATCTTCATTTTACTAGTAAAAAGAAGTTTCTTGACTTCAGATTATTTATTGGGGTCATTTAGGCCCCTAATATTCCAAACTCCCACTTCAACCATAAAAAAATTAGGGGGAGGGGGGGGGAGGTTATCTAGGAACAAGGGCATCCAAGTTCCCTTTCTTTTTCTTGTTAGTCTTTTTCCCACTACCACTGCTATCAGGTAGGGAGTATCCTTGACCCTTCTAATAACTCGTTATGGAAAAAGTGGATTCACATGTACATGCTCAAAACCAAAAGTATTTGGGAGGTGAAAGCCCCTGGACAATGCTCTTGGTATTGGCGTAAGCTTTTAAAGCTTAGGAGTATAGCTAGGCCTTTAATCAAACATAAAATTGGTAATGGCTTAAATACTTCTCTTTGGCATGACAATTGGCTCCCTTGTGGGCCGTTGTTTGAGAAGTATACTTCTCGAATTGCCTATGATGCTGCTATAGCACCTAATGCTAAAGTGGCAACTATAGTTTCTCAACTGGAATGGAACTGGCCTGCCTCTAATTCCATTGGACTAAATGAAGTTCGGGCCATTCTGTCTAATTTTTATCAGCCTACGACGCTTCAAGAAAAAATTGTTTGGACTACTTCTCCTAATGGCAAGTTTAATTTTACTCATGTTTGGAACTACCTTAGACCCATTGATCCTGGTGTCCCTTGGTACCCTTTTGTTTGGTATTCTGGGAGCTCTCCTAGACAGAACTTTTTGTTATGGCTAGCTATCCAGAGAAGGCTAGCAACACAAGATAGAATTTATAATTATACTCATGGGCCTTTAGCTTGTGCGTTATGCCTTAGTCAAATGGACTCTCATGATCACCTTTTCTTTGCATGTACTTACTCCAATTTCATTTGGCAGGACTTAATGCTGAGATGTAACCTGATTTGGAATGGCACGCCAAGGATAACATTGTTTTGTGGATGATCCAGCATTGGAAGGGGAGGACACCTCAGCATATGATACCCAGAATTTGTTTGGGAATTATATTTTATGGCATTTGGAGATAAAGAAACAAAAGAACCTGCATTACAAGAAACAAAAGAACCTTTCAGAACTCATCTACACCAAAAGAACACCTTTTGAAGATTTTTGTCTCACAAATCAATGCTCAAATCAGGATTAAATGGAAAAATCGCAACCGTCTACAAGCCTTGCTTAGTAATTGGGAGTAAATGGGAGTAATTGGGAGTCATTGGGAGGAGTTTTGTTTTGCCTTCACTTTTCTTGGATTTGTTTTGGTTTGTTTCCTTGGTTTGATTTTGCTGTCCCCATTCTTTTGGCCTTTTGAGGCACTTTTAGTGGTTTGACTTACCACTTGTCCTTATGCTTGTGCTTTGTTGAATATCCTGGGGTATGCCCCTTGTACATTTGTACATCCCTTTTTTGGAATCTATTTACCGTTTCCCCAAAAAAAAAAAAAAGACCCTACTACTACTGCTACTTCTCCCTCTATCGCCTAATGCTTCCAATATTTAGGATCAGAATTTTAGTCAACCAACGAGCTTCTCGATTGACCCTGACGAGCAATAATACCAGAGATAGCAGAGTTCTGAGGATTGACCCTAGACAGAACTTTATTTTGTGGCTTGCCATCCAAAATAGGCTAGGAGTGCAAGATAGAATTTGCAAGTTTACTTCTGGTCCATTTGCATGTTCTTTATGCCTTAAACAGTTGGAATCTCATAATCATCTTTTCTTTAATTGTGATTACTCTTCTTTTATTTGGCAGGATTTGATGCGTCGATGCAAGCTGACTTGGAATGGCACTCCTTGGGATTGCACTGTCAATTGGATGATCCAGCATTGGAAGGGGAAGAATCCCCAACACATGATTCCCAGAATATGTTTGGGTGTAACCATTTATGGCTTATGGAGGGAGAGAAACATTAGAACCTTTAAAAATTCCTCAACACTGAAAGAGCAACTGTTGAAGGTTTTTGTTTCACAAGTTTACGATCAAGTCAGCATCAAATGGAAAGGACATGCCCATCTAGCGACATTGTTGAATAATTGGCAATGACCTTCTGATCTGTTTTGGTTGGCTTTGTGGTGACTTTTGTTGTTTGGTTATACTTGATTTTCTAGGATTGGCTCGACAATTTTCTTTTGTTGTAAGTGCATTGTTTAGTGTTTTGCCAGACTTGGCTTTGCCAGACTTTGCCTTTCTGTGGTTAGTTTGACCACTTGTCCTTATGCTTTGTGCCTGTTGAATATCCTGGGGTATGCCCCTTGTACATGTGTACATCCCTTTTTGGAATATATTTACCATTTTCCGAAAAAAAAAAAAGATTATAAATAACCCAAGAAAGCCAAATATCAAGCCAACAATAATCTAGACCCGTTACAGTGAAGCCCAACAGGAAGCCATTAGCTATTTTAAAACTATGCTTGGTACCCCTGCTGCTAACAATTACCCTGGTTACAGTGTGCTAAGGAATATTATCCATAAAAGGATCCCCACAGAAGCTTTTTCTAGTATGGATAATATTCCTAGTGATCTCGAGATCAAAGAGGCTATGTTTAGCATCCATAGTAACAAAGCTCCGGGTCCTGATGGTTATAATGCTCATTTTTTTTAAAGAAACTTGGAATATTACTGGTACCCTTGTTACTCTTGCTATTAAAGAATTTTTTATCCATGGAGAACTTTTGGGAGAGTCCAATGCTACAATTATTTCCCTTATTCATAAAATTTCAAATCCTTCTAAAATGGGTGATTTTCGTCCTATTTCGTGTTGCAACACCATTTATAAATGTATATCTAAAATCATTGCAAAAAGACTCCAAATTATCCTTCCCAATCTTGTGGACAATGCCCAATCTGCTTTTATCAAGGGTCGAAAAATAAGTGATAATATTATGTTAGCTCAGGACCTCATGAGGGACTACCATAAGCCTTCGGGTCAACCCCGTGCAGCTGTTAAGGTTGATCTTATGAAAGCCTATGATAGTGTTAGTTGGAGGTTTCTGTTGGACTTAATTGACATATTAGGTTTTCCCCCAAAAATGCAACTCTGGATTAAAAAGTGTCACAAGCCCTAAATACTCCATCAACTTTAATGGGGAATCCATATGCCTTAGACAGGGTGACCCTCTTTCCCCCTACCTCTTTGTCCTTGTGATGGACACATTGAGCCAATTGATAAAACTCAATATTACAGAATCATCTCACTTTAAATATCATTGGAAATGTGATAGGATGAAAATATCCCATCTTTGCTTTGCGGATGACCTTCTTTTAGTTTTTTATGGGGATAAAGGTTCTGCTCAACTTATGAAAAACACTTTTTTTTTTCGAAAAATGGTAAATATATTCCAAAAAAGGATGTAAAAATGTACAAGGGGCATAACCCAGGATAAGCATGAAAGCGCGAGCAAGAAGATTGTGGCAAAGAAGCCACACAAAATAAAAAAACCAGAGCCAACACACGACCCTACCGGACTAAATCAAATTCCTAATCCAGAAATACACTAGCAAGAGGTAAATCAGAGCCAACTTATGAAAAACACGCTTAGTCAATTCTATGATCTTACTGGCTTACTTGCTAATACTAGCAAGAGTTGTTTATTTACCTCTGGCATTGATGATAACATTGTTAATTCCATATGCCACATATTCCAGTTTACTATTGGATCTCTTCCTCTTAAGTACCTAGGTGTCCCTCTAATAACATCTAGACTAAAGAAGGGAGATTGTCAGGAACTTGTCAATAAAATTAGCTCTAGAATTACTTCTTGGACGTCTAAATGCCTTTCCTATGCTAGAAGAGTCCAATTAATTCATTATGTTCTGACAGGTATCCAAAACTACTGGTCTAGTATGTTTATCTTACCCAAAAGTGTTTTAAAAGAGGTTGAAAAGTTGTTAAGAAGATTTCTGTGGACAGGTGGCATTGAGAAAGCTCATGGGGCAAAAGTTGCTTGGGTCCTTGTTTGCCGTCCTAAAAAGGAAGGGGGCTTGGGTTTGAAAAACCTTGTCCAACTCAACAAAACCTTGAATTTAAAGCATATCTGGTCCCTTTTTTTGGAATATATTTACCATTTTTCGAAAAAAAAAGAAGAAGAGGATATCTGGTTCCTTTTCTCTTCTGAACCAAACTCTTTGTGGGTGGATTGGGTTAAAACTTATCTTTTAAAAGACAAAAGCTTTTGGGTTGTTAAGGTGCCCTCCCAGAGTTCTTGTTATTGGCGAAAACTCCTTAAACTCAGAGACATGGCCATGCCTCTTTTGAATCACAAAATTGGTAATGGGTGTGGTACCTTCTTATGGTATGACAACTGGCACCCTTTAGGCCCACTCTTGGATAAGTTTAGCCCTAGAGTCGCTTATGACGCAGCTATTCCCTTGAATATGAAAGTTATGGATATCATAGTTGACAGGGATTGGCAATGGCCTCTCACTAACACGCTAGAACTCATGGAAATCCGGAACCACATGCTTGAACTTCCCCTCCCCTATGATAATCATGATACTGCTATGTGGGTTCCTTCTCCTAATGGGAAATTTAATCTTGCCCATACATGGGACCACCTCCGAGTCATTGGCCCTAACGTCCCATGGCATCGACTCATTTGGTTCCCAGGAAATATACCTAGGCATAGTTTCATCTCTTGGTTGGCTATTCTTAACAGATTATCTACTCATGACAGGATTTTCCACTTCACACCTGACCCTCTGGGGTGTGTCTTCTGCCATCAAGGTATGGAATCTCATGATCACTTGTTTTTTGGTTGCTCATTCTCTTCTTTTATTTAGCAGGCATTGATGCATTTTTTTGGTTGCTCATTCTCTTCTTTTATTTGGCAGGCATTGATACAAAGATTGGAGATTACTTCCCATGCTTCCTCTTGGAGCTCTGTTGTGGAATGGGCAGCTAGGACTTGGAAAAAGAAAACTCCCAACCACATCATCCCTAAAATGTGCCTTGGGTTCATTTGGAAAGTAAGAAATGCGCGAACATTCAAATCTGAAGTTAAATCAAAGGAAAGGCTCCTACAAGAGATCTATCTCCAAATATCTATACAGATCCAAATTAAGTGGAAGAATGAGCCTCATCTCCCTAATTAAATAGCTAGATGGACTTAGTTTGTCACTGGTTTTTGTAAGTTGTAATTTGGTTTTATTTTGAACATTTTGCTTATTCATCTTTGTTGAGGGGGACCCTTGGGCTTTTTTGGTTTGTTTTTAGAGGTTCCCCCTCTTCCTTTCTTTCATTCTTTGTTCTTTTACTAGGATGGGCTCTTTTCTTGGCTCTTGCCTTTTGATTGTGTCCCATCCACTGTGTATCACCTGGATGCTTTTGTTTGCACTTATTGTTTATCCTGGGGTATGCCCCTTGTATATTGTAAAGTGCCGTTTGGCTTGTTCTTTTATTTATTCACCATTCACCAAAAAATAATCTAGACCCGTTGAAATCCTGTTCCAAGAAACTAGATTTGGTGAGAACGCCATAAAGGTTTTTGCCTTTGATAAGTTCAGATTGTTCAATCAAGAACAAGTAGAGAAAACTGAATAGCTCTCTAGGAAGATAACCTTTTTTTTTTTTTTTTTTTTTTTTTTTTTTTTTTTTTTCTGAAAACTGGTAAATTAATCCAAAAATGGTGTACAAATGTACAAGGGGCATTCCCCAGGATATACAATAAGCGCTGAAAAGGTATAGAAAGATCCATCAACAAAAAAAAACAAAATCAAATGGGATGATACACCATCAAACATGAGTAATCAAGTGATGCCCTATCATCCCATGAGGAAGGATCCCAATGCTAACAAAAGATCCAACAACTTACAAACAGCACCATACCATGTGTCAAGTATTAAGAACAGACAACAAACAAGCAAACTTAAATAATGAACAAATTACTTCCATCTTTCAAGATAACAAGGGAGGTGAGGATCATTCTTCCACTGGATTTGGATTTGAATGGCAATCTAGAGTACAATATCTTGGAGTATCATATCCTTTGTCTTCCCTTCTTATTTGAAAGTTCGTGCATTTCTTTCTTTCCATATGCTATAAACTGTTAAGCCAAACACATCTTAGGAATAATGTGGTTAGGGGTTTTCCGCTTCCACCTCCTTGCTGCCCAATCCAGCAAGGTGTTCCAAGTCGAAGCTGAGTGGGCCAACCCCAGCCGATGCATGATTCCCTGCCAAACAAAGGAAGAATAAGTGCAGTTAAAGAATAAATGACCATGGGATTCCATACCTTTATGGCAGAGAACACAAGCCAATGGTTCTGGCATGAATGGAAAAATTCTATCGTGTGTAGATAACCTGTGGAAAAGAGCAAACCATAATATGACACTATGTCTAGGGATGTGTTTTTTTTTTTCCGATGCAGGCAGGAACCCCCTGACTTTATTGGCCAGGTCAACCCTAGTTGTAGATCGAAGGTAAACCTTCCTGGCCCCACTGCCAGCTCCCCATACACCAGCGAGGGGCACGTAAATCCAAGCTTACACTTGTTATGGGTGGCCAGCGAGACTCGAACTAGGAACGTTGGGGTTGGATCCCCGTCGTGTCTCCAGCCGAGCTAGCAGCACTGGTTATGTCTAGGGATATGACCTGAAAACCAAGTAAGTTTACGCCAAGGAACCTTAGGGTGAGTCTCCCTAAGGTGTTCCCAGGTATGGGTAGAAGAGAACTTACCATTAGGAGAAGGTAACCAAGTAATCACATCACAAGTATCAGAAGGCAAGGGGATAGAGTGTAATTGGCCTCTTATTTCCATTAGATCAATAGTATTAGTAAGAGGCCAATGCCATGTCACATCTTCTATGACAGAAGAGACTTTAGCATTAAGGTCCAAAGCCGCATCATAAACAACACGAGGACCAAATCTATCCAATAATGGGCCTATGGGGTGCCAATTGTCGTACCAGAGGAAGGTGCTACAACCATTGCCAATTTTATGGCCTATCATAGGCCGAACAGTATTTCTTAAATTAATCAGTTTTTTTCCAATATCACGAGCACTGAGAAGGGGGATTGACTGCCCAAAAGCTTTTGCCTTTAAGTATGTAAGTATTAATCCAACTAACCCAGAGAGATTTACTGTTGGGTGAAAAAATAGAGCAAATGTGTTTCAAGTTCATAGCAATGTTAAGTTGGACTAGGTTTTTAAAGCCTAGTCCTCTTTCTTTCTTGGGTTTACAAACTTGTTCCCATGACACCTTAGCCCCATGGTGTTTCTCAATGCCACCTGTCCAAAGAAATCTGCGCATAAGCATTTCTACATGTTTGAGCACACTTTTGGGCAAAATAAGCATACCAGTCCAATACACCTGTATACCTGCAATGACAGTGTGTATTAATTGAATTCTACCAGCATAAGATAAGAATTTAGTCTTTGCTGTCAGCCCCAATCATCATAGTCTCCCTTCTTCAATCTAGAGGTAATAAAGGGAACGCCAAGGTACTTTAAAGGAAGGGCCCCAATAGTAAATTGAAGAGTTTGGAAAATGGACTGAGATATTTCCTCTTCAATACCAACAAGGAAGAGACAACTCTTACTAGTGTTAACCCATAAAATTGAGCTAAAGAATCTTTCATAACTAAAGCTGAACTCACATCACCATTGAAAAGTAAGAGAAGGTCATCCGCAAAACAAAGATGGGAGATTTTAAGTTTCTCACATCGCCAATGATATTTAAACTGGGGAGATCTTTGGATATTGTGTTGAATCACTTGGCTAAGCGTATCCATAATGAGAACAAAAAGATAGGGAGACATAGGAGATCACCTTGTCTCAGGCCTTTGGCACCATCAAAATACCCAATAGATTCGCCATTTAATCCAGTTTTGCATCTTAGGGGGAAATCCAAGAATAGCAATCAGGTCAAGCAAAAATTCCCAACTCACACTATCATAAACCTTCATGAGATCAACCTTAGCTGCCACTCTAGGTTGACCAGAAGATTTATGGTAGTCCCTCATTAAATCTTGGGCTAAGAGAACATTATCACTAATTTTACAACCTTTAATGAAGGCAGATTGAGCATTATCAACAATGTTTGGTAAGACCATTTGGAGTCTATTAGCAATGATTTTAGAGATGCACTTATAAACAGTGTTGCAATAGGATATAGGTCTAAATTCCTCCATCTTAGAAGGATTGGGAATTTTAAGGATAAGAGCAATAATCGTAGCATTGGACTCTTTTAAAAGCTCTCCAGTTATGAAAAATTCTTTAATAGCACTATACTACAAAGGGCCATTAAGAGCCCAAGTTTCCTTGAAAAAGTGAGCATTATAACCATCCGGGCCCGGGGCTTTGTTACTATGGATACTAAACATAGCATCTTTAATATCAGCATCATTCTCACAAATTTCTATGGGTATTCTTTTATGGATAACATTCCTTAACCTATCAATACCAGGATAAGGGTTAGTAGCAGGGGAGCCAAGCATGGATTTAAAATATCTAATAGTTTCACATTTAGCTTCATCCTCATTTTTAGTATGGACACCATTAGGTTGAGTAAGGGAAACAATCCTTTTACTATTTCGCCTTAACTTAATGGAGTGGTGGAAGTAGGCAGTATTTCTATCCCCCGTTTCAAGCCATTGGATTCTAGATTTTTGTCTTAACACTTCTTCTTCCACTCTAATGGCTTCCCAGAGAGTTTCACGAAAGTTCTTCTCTTGTTCTATTAAGACAGTGTCTTGGGGATGGTTATCTAAATCTTTCTGACAATTTAAAAGATTCCCCCTAGCTATATCAACAAACAGTTTCTCTCTACCCAAAGTTTCCTTCGAGAATTTTTTTAGATCAGCTTTCAAAATCCTTTTTTTTTTTTTTCGGGAAATGGTAAATAAATAAAAAGGAAAAAGCCAAACGGCATCTACAAATGTACAAGGGGCATACCCCAGGAAGTACAACAAAACCCTGTCAAAAAAATAAAGGGGATGCAACACTTTCAAAATCAAAATGATCAGAAAGGGCCCATCCACAAGAGCCATCTAACTCATAACAAAACAATCCTTACGAGACATCGCATAGGGGAAACTAATGAAAGGTAAAGGACAGCTTAGCCAAAGCTGAGCACAAAACCGCACAAAATATACAAAACATTAAAGCCCATCTTGCAAAAGAAAAAGAAAAGGAACAAAACTCAACAATGCCTCCATCGCTCAAGAAGGTTAGAGAGAAGAGGGTCATCTTTCCACTTGATTCGAATCTGATAAGAATTTGATTGCAGAATTCTTGGAAAATAATCTCTTTGCTTTTTGTTTCCATCTTGAAGGTTCTGGCATTCCTTTCTCTCCAAATATTGTACACAACAATCCCTAAACTCATTTTTTGGATAATATTTTTTGGGTGTCGATTCTTCCAAGTCCTCGCTGCCCAATCAACAAGAGAGCTCCAGTTGGAAACTGAGCAACCAGTCCCAAACCTTTGCAGAATACCCTGCCAAACAAAAGAGGAGAATGAGCAATTGAAAAACAAATGATCATGAGATTCCATACCTTTGTGACATAACACACATGCCAAGGGCCCTGGAGTGAAGGAGCAAATACGATCGTGAGTGGATAACCTTTGGAGAATGGCCAACCACATAATAAAGCTATGACGGGGGACATTACCTGGAAACCAAATAAGCCTAAACCAAGGAACTTTAGGACTAGAATCTCTAATGTGATTCCAAGGATGACCTGAGGAGAATTGGCCATTGGGAGAAGGGATCCAAATAACTTTATCCTGTGTCTCCGAAGGGGGGGGGGGGCAAGGACCTTAATTGGCCTCTAATTTCAATAAGATCAAGAGTATTAGTAAGCGACCAATTCCAATCCTCTCCATCCACAACCTCAGACATCTTTGCAACCAAGGAGATAGCCGCATCATAGCTAACTCTCTGGCCAAGTCTTTCCACAATGGGGCCCATTGGGTGCCAATTATCATACCAAAGGTAGGTACCACAACCATTACCTATTCTATGTTTAAGCATTGGTCTAACCAAGGGTCTGAGTTTGAGAAGTTTCCTCCAATACCAAGAACATTGTGAAGGAGGTTTGACTGCCCAAAAGCTCTTCCCTTTAAGCATGTAGGTTTGGACCCAGTTAGCCCAAAGAGAAATGCGATTCGCAGAAAATAGAGCCCAAATATGTTTAAAATTCAAAACATTATTACGTTGAATTAAATTCTTCAATCCCAAGCCCCCTTCGTTTTTAGGTTTACAAACATTAGTCCAAGAGACTTAAGAGCCAAAAGAGTGCTCAATATCTCCGGACCAAAGGAATCTTCTAATAAATTTCTCAACCTCTTTAAGAACACTCTTAGGTAAAATAAACATGGCCGCCCAATAGTTCTGGATACTTGTTATCACAGATTGAATAAGTTGCAATCTAACAGCAAAAGAAAGACACTTTGAGGTCCAGGAAGTAATTCTAGAACTGATCTTATTAACAAGGTCATCACAATCCCTCTTCTTTAGTCTAGACGTGATAAGAGGAATCCCAAGATATTTCAGGGGAAGGGACCCGAGAGGAAATTGCATAATGCGACGTATAGAGATGGAATCATCTTCACCAACACCAGACATAAACATGCAACTCTTGCTAGTATTAGCTTTTAATCCCGTGAGATCGTAAAACTGGTTAAGTGTGTCTTTCATAAGTTGAGCGGACTCTTGGTTACCATAAAATAGTAACAAAAGGTCATCAACAAAACACAAGTGTGAAATTTTAATTTTCTCACATTTCCAATGGTACTTGAAACAAGAGGACCTGTGGATATTATATTTTATCAATTGGCTCAAGGTATCCATAATAATAACAAATAAATAGGGGGACATAGGATCACCTTGTCTTAAACCCCTTTCCCCTTCAAAGTACCCAATGGACTCACCATTAAAATTTATAGAATATCTAGGAAGGGTCACACAAGCCTTAATCCACATTTGCATTTTAGTTGGAAAGCCAAGCACATCAAGCAAATCAAATAAAAATTTCCAACTAACATTATCATAGGCTTTCATGAGGTCAACTTTCATTGCCACCCGAGGGTGTCCAGAAGCTTTATGGTAATCCCTCATGAGATCTTGGGCTAAGAGAACGTTGTCACTTATTTTCTGACCTTTAACAAAGGCAGACTGAGCATCATCGATAAGGTCGGGGAGAATAGTTTGGATACACTTAGATATGATTTTGGAAATACATTTGTAGATAGTGTTGCAACAAGAGATCGGCCTAAAGTCACCCATCTTAGAAGGATTAGGAATTTTAGGGATTAAGGCAATGATGGTAGCATTGGATTCTTTTAAAAGCTCTCCAGTAATAAAAAATTCTTTTATGGCAAGAGTAACTAAAGTATCAGTAGAGTTCCAAGTTTCTTTGAAAAAATGAGCATTAAATCCATCTGGGCCAGGAGCCTTATTACTATGGATACTGAACATAGCATTTTTTATTTCTTCATTAGTAGGAATACGATCCATACTTATGATAGACTCCTCAGGAATCCGTTTGTGAATAAAATTTCTAAGCAAAGAGGCCCCAGGGTAGGAATTAGATGCAGGAGCACCCAAAAGATTTTTAAAATACCTTATAGCTTCAATTTTTGCTTCCTCTGCATTATTAGTATAACTTCCATCAGGGAGCTCAAGGGACACAATGTGTTTCCTATTACGATGGTTCTTAACAAATTGATGGAAATAGGCAGAATTCCTATCACCTGCCTCAAGCCACTGAACTCTAGATTTTTGTCTTATAACCTCTTCCTCCACCCTTATGGCCTCCAAGAAAGTCCCCGTTAAATAACTCTCTTGACGACGGAGAGTTAAATCATGGGGGTTATCATCAAGGAGGCTTTGACACCGCTGAAGGTCCTCTCTAGCTTCTTTCGCTCTCATATTTTCATGGCCAAAGGAACGTTTAACAAAAATTTTAAGATCGACTTTAAGATTCCTAAGCTTGTGACATATTTGATATTGAAAATTTCCTTCAACATTATGGGACCACAAATTAGCAACAGTTTCAGCAAATCTATCCAGAGAGGTCCAAAAATTATAAAACTTAAAGGGAAGCCCTTTTTTCCTTTGATTAGTATCAATTGTGATAAGAACAGGAGAATGATCAGAAATACCAGCTGGGAGGAAGTTAGCATGGGCAGTGGAGTATCTGCCGAGCCAATTTTGGTTGACCATAGCTCGGTCCAATTTTTTCTTAATGAATTGAGTAGAAGTATTCCGACTCCAAGAGAAGAAAACACATGTATAACGAAGATCTACAAGGCAAGTGGCATTCACAAAAGTGTTAAATTCCTCTGCCCCTTGGTCTCTATCCGGATTTCCCCCAAAAATATTTCAAGAGGGTTTAATACCATATTGAAATCTCCAAGGGCTATCCAAGGACAAGACCCAAGGGAGCCAGAAATAAGACATAATTCAGCCCAAAGACTCCTCCTTTCTTGCACAGTGTTGAAAGCATAAACGAAAGAAGCCTCAAAGCCTACAGAATGGTCCAAATTTTCAATAAAAACATGCATAACTTGACAAGAGCTTTTTAAATGTGTCAAGATCACTTTGTCTGGATTCCATCCAATCCAAATTCTATCCACACCTTGAGGATTGCTATTAGTTATAAACTTCCAATTGCGGAGAAAATTCTTTTGAATCTTATCTTGGTTAGGCATTCTTACCTTTGTTTCAAGCATACCCAAAACATCAATTTTGTTTTCAAAAACAAAATTTTCAATTTCTTTTTGTTTGAGGGGCATATTTAGCCCTCTAATGTTCCAAAAGCTAACTAACATTAATTACGTTTGAAGGGGTGTCGTTTCTTACCTAAAGAACTATTCCTGTTCTTCTTATTTTGGCCAGTAGATTGAGTGGTCCTGGCAGGAGAGCTGAGGGATGATTCCCCTAAAGAGACTTTTGTCGAAGAGGATTCTCCTTGTTTTACTTATGCTCCTTTTCATTTCCCTTACCACTTTCTGTTGCTACTGCATCCTGAGAACTTCTATTACCCCCAGTCTTCTTATCCCCTGTAATGGATATAGCCGTGCTGTGTTGCTGAGCTCTAGTGTCCCCTTCAATAAAAGACTCTTGAAGCATGGAAAATTGATTATTTTCCACAATGGTCTCTCATTTTTTACCAATAATAGTGTGCTGGATTCTATCCACAATCGTGGTATTTATATCCTTAGTAGGATCACTGAGACTCTCACAAATGTCTTGTGGCTCCTTAGAGTTTGAATACTCCCCAAGAGAAGGCTTATCTCCATCCTTGGTCATAGGTATAGGACCCTCAGTCTCCCTAACATTCTTCCCCTTGCCTTGTTTAAGCCAACCTCCCTCTTCTTGAGAGGTTTTATCCTTAGGAGCTGAGTTAGTAGAGTTTTGAGGTTTGAGAAGCTTCACACAATCATGTCCAAACATTTTACACTTCTCACAACGAACTGGGTTCCATTGGTATTCCACACGTAGGGTCACCTTTTCCTGATTAGGATCATCACTTCCAACTTCCAGCGTTTTCAACAATTCATTCTCAGCACTGACTTCTATGCATATACGAGCGTATGATACCCTTCTGCAAGTAGCAGTCATCTTATCAACATGAAGAGGTTTTCCTATCGCACTTGCTACGTAGCTCATACCATCAGAGTTCCAGTACTCAAGAGGGATGCCATATATGTGAACCCAAATAGGAATAGTAGAAGGAGCATCTTTAGTTAATTCAAGCCCCGCTTCCCAATTTTTTAGGAGTATGGGTTGTCCCGCAATGTGCCACAGACCCCCTTCCAACACAGCTGCACTCTCCTCCCTGCTTTGGAACTTAAAAAAAATAGTAACCAGATCCTGTTGCCAACATGTCAATTAGCCCCATCTTGGACCACATCTTTGTTGTTGTATCCCTGATATAAGTGTAGGAAATTTTCCTCCCTATGAAGTACCCAACCAGGGTTTTCTCCCAACTTCTGCTACCTTTCTCAATTATTTCCTTAGGCACTGAAACAATATGTCGATTAGTAAAGTCATTTGGTTTTATATATTTAACTGAAAAATCGATAGGGGTATCCTTGGTAACAAGGGAAGACCAACTGTGCTTTCTTGGAGAGATATTTTCCTGAGAGGGCAAAGGGGTAATTACGGAGGCTCCACTGCCTTTAGTCAATAATGTGGGCAGCATATAGAGTAGCAAGCTGCTTTGGTGAAGGAGACAAACCGCTGGAATTTAAGATAAAAGCAGGTGCACCCATGTGATGGGTACCAACTTTTTGCGTGTGGATGGCATGACTAGCTGATGAATTTGCTGGCCTCAGTAAATTATCAATATTTATAGGCGCCAAGGTGGTTGACAACTCATGGGCGTGAGCAGCACTCGCCAAAGGCAATTGGGGCTTAGATAATGCGCCGGGATTTAGGGGAGCAACAGGTGTGCCCATGTGCTCATTCATATAGCCGTTAGACTCTACCTTGGGTGGACAGTGGGCCCCATTTAAAGAAAACATTTTGGTTGAATCAACAAGTCTGTTTTTAGGATCAAAAATTGAAATTATTTGATCTTCAACAGATTTTGAAGAATGAGCAAATCCACTTGAGGTTTTTGGACTACCATAAGAGACAAGAGGCTCGGATTGGTATCCTAACTTAGGAGATAGATCCTTTTGATTAGAATCAATAGCCCCAGCAGAGGGGGTATCAAGAACACCAGCGTTTGGATTTTTAACATGAATAGCTTTCCACATTTTCCTCTCTCCATTCCCATGTTGATCATCACTTGAGCTTCCATCAGTACCACAAATGTCAAAGGGCTTAAATTGATGTTTCCTCCAATCGTGGCCAGATCTAAACCCCCCTCTTTTACCTCCAGATTTGTAAGGAGTTCTCCCAATGCTACTCCCACTCCTTGACCCAGGAGGGACAACATTTGAACCTTGCATAGCTTTGAGATTTTTCATTCAATAATTGTTGAATCTGTGCTTGGGCTACCTTGAGATTTTTCCTCAAGTATTCATTTGAATCTTTAAGCAAACTATTATGGTACTCATGATCCGGTTGTTCATCGTCTTCACTAACAACCACTTCCCCTTCTTCAACATCTAACTGAGCCTTATTTGCAGTGATCTCTTCCCAATCTTCTGGAATCTCAAGAGACTCATCTTCATAAACAATATCCCTTGGTGCAGATTTAAGTAAATCAGTAACATTAAAAGTCCCTTTCAAACCAGATGAACTCTCCTTGAAATTGTCTTGGGATTGATTACTATTCTTCAAAACTATAGACTCTGAAGATGTAACATTTGAGGTAGAATCTTTGCCAGCAATAAACTTATGAACTCCTTCATCATTTAAACCATACACCTCAGTACAAGAGGGGTTTGAAATGATAAAATTTGTACCAGAAGACTCAACTTTAGACTTCTCATTAACCAAGGAATCAACATGATTCTTAGCTTCAGACTTGGTAGAACTAATGTCCACATCTCTAGCAGAAGAACTTGAAACTGGTTTAGCACTGTTGAGACCTCTAACAGCCTGATTCAATTCAGTAGCAGTTAAAGCTCGAACTGCTTTATGTTTTTCCATAGAATGAGACTGAAATTGAGAAAAAGGAAAGGGGAGAGAGAGAGAGAGAGAGAGAGAGAGAGAGAGAGAGAGAGAGAGAGAGAACAGATGATGCTGAGGATGAAGAAAGACAAGATTAACCAAATTCTAGAGAGAGGTGGGAGCTTCTCTCTCTAGATAAAAACAATCATCTTTCAAAATCCTAAGTTTATGGTAGAGTTGAAATTGGTAAGTACCCACAAGATTAGTAGCCCAAGCGTTATTAACTATGGTAGCAAAATTATCCAGAGAAGTCCAATAGTTATAGAATTTAAAGGGTCTACCTTTCCTTCTACAAGGGTTGTCAAATTTGACAATAATAGGGGAGTGGTCTGAAACCCCAAAGGGGAGAAACTCAGCGTAGGCTGTTGGAAAAGACTCAAGCCATCCCTGATTGACAAGAGCTCTATCCAATTTTTTGCTAATGGTTGGATTGCTCCAAGAGAAGTAGATACCTGTATATCGGAGATCTACAAGGCAAGCAGAATTTACAAAATCATTAAATTCAACAATTCCTTGGTCTCTTCCCGTATTACCCCCCAAAGATTTCACAAGTATTTAGGACAGCATTGAAATCTCCGAGACTAATGCACGGGAGAACACCAAGAGATGCCGAGATAGTCCTTAATTCACTCCATAAGCTCCGTCTATCTTGAATAGTGTTGAATCCATAGATAAAAGAAGCTTTGAGAGCCAAGGAAAGATCAACTTTTTCGATTTTAACATGGATAATTTGGCGAGTGCATTTTAAAATGGATAAATTAAATTTGTCAGGATTCCATCCAACCCAAATTCTGTCAACAGAATCTGGTTTACTATTAGTAATAAAATTCCAGCGAGGTAACATGCTTTTTTGTATTTTATCTGGGTTAGAGAGAGAAGCTCCTCCTTCTCTCTAGAGTCCTAATTGCTCCTTTTTTTCTTTTCGGAAAATGGTAAATAGATCCCAAAAAAGAGATGTACACAAGTACAAGGGGCATACCCCAGGATATACAAAAAAGCACAAAGCATAAGGACAAGTGGCAAACAAACCACTGAAAATGCCTCACAAGGCCAACAAAGTTAGAACGAAAGTTCTAGCCTATAATACAAACCAATGAAAATGCCTCACAAGGCCAACAAAGTGAAAACAATAGCTCGAGCTAAATTCAACCTACTGAAAATGCCTCAACAGGCCAACAATGTCAACACAAATGACCAAACCTAACAAAAACCAAGCTTATTCAAAAAAGGAGAGCATAGAGAAATTAATCCCAATTACTAAGTAAAGCTTCAAGTTGGTTATGCCTTTTCCATTTGATCCTAATCTGAGCACTAATTTGTGAGACAAAAATCTTCAAAAGATGCTCTTTAAGGGTAAAGGAATTCTGAAAAGTTCTTTTGTTCCTCTCTCTCCAAATTCCATAGATGGTAACTCCCAAACAAATTCTGGGTATCCTATGTTGAGGGGTCGTCCCCTTCCAATGGTGGATCATCCAATCAACAGTTCTTTCCCAAGGTGTGCCATTCCAAACCAGGTTACATCTCAGCATTAAATCCTGCCAAATAAAATTGGAATAATTACATTCAAAGAACAGGTGATCATGGGAATCCAAATGCCTAAGACAAAGAGCACAGGCTAAAGGGCCAGGAGTATAACTACAGATTCTATCCTGGGTGGCTAGCCTTCTCTGAATAGCAAGCCATAACATAAAGTTCTGTCTAGGGGAACACCCAGAGTACCAGACAAAAGTGCACTAGGGAACAACAGGAGTTGTAAGCCTGAGGTGGTTCCAGATATGGTTGAAGTTAAACTTACCATTCGGAGATGTGGCCCAAACAATAGTATCTTGCCTAGCAGTAGGTTTATAGAAATTATTCAAGGAGGACCTAACTTCATTCAGGCCAACAGAAATTGTGGCAGGCCAATTCCACTCAAGATGAGAAATAATAGTTGCTACTTTAGCATTAGAATCTATAGCAGCATCATAGGCAATTCGAGAGGTGTATTTCTCAAATAAAGGCCCACAGGGGAGCCAATTGTCATGCCAAAGGGAAGTATGTAGGCCATTACCAATTTTTTTTTTTTTTCGGAAAACGGTAAATAGATTCCAAAAAAGGGATGTACACATGTACAAGGGGCATACCTCAGGATAAGCATTAAGCACAAAGCATAAGGACAAGTGGCAAGGCAAACCACAAAAACAAATGCCTCAAGAGGCCAAAATCAACTCAGAATCCAGAAAGGATCAACCAAAATAATAAAATAAAAAAGGGTCAAAGGTGCAAAATCCAACAAGGAATTAATCCCAATTTCTAAGTAAGGCTTCAAGTTGGTTGTGCCTCTTCCATTTGATCCTAATTTGAGCATTGATTTGTGAGGCAAAAATCTTCAATAAATGCTCTTTAGGAGTGGGGGCATTCTGAAAAGTTCTTCTATTTCTTTCTTTCCATAGGCCATAGATGGTAACTCCCAAGCAAATTCTGGGTATCAAATGTTGAGGGGTCTTCCCTTTCCAATATTGGATCATCCAAGTAACCGTGTTCTCCCATGGGGTGCCATTCCACACCAAGTTACACCTTAACATCAAGTCCTGCCAAATAAAATTGGAAAAATTACAATCAAAGAAAAGATGCTCATGAGAATCCATATTTTGAAGGCATAAAGCACAAGCTAAAGGACCAGGAGTATAAGTGAAAATTCTATCCTGGGTGGCAAGTCTTCTCTGAATGGCAAGCCATAATATAAAGTTCTGTCTGGGGGAACATACAGAGTTCCAGACAAAAGCATGCCATGGGACAATAGGAGTAGAAGGCCTGATGTGGTTCCAGATATGGGAGAAATTAAACTTACCATTAGGAGAAGTGGTCTAAACAATTTTATCTTGCATAGCAGTGGGCTTATAAAAGTTGGTCAAAGAAGACCGAACTTCATTAAGGCTAATAGAAATTGTAGATGGCCAATTCCAATCCAAATGAGAAACAATGGTTGCCACCTTAGCATTGGGATCAATGGCAGCATCATAGGCAATTCTAGGGGTATAAACCTCAAATAAAGGCCCACAAGGGAGCCAATTGTCATGCCAAAGAGAGGTATGTAAGCCATTTCCAATTTTATGTCTAATTAAAGGCCTAGCTATATTCCTCATTTTTAAGAGCTTTCTCTAATACCAAGAGCATTGTCCAGGGGCTTTCACCTCCCAAATGCTTTTGGTTTTGAGCATGTACATGCAAACCCATTGTTTCCATAAAGAATTATTTGCAGGATCAAGGAGGTTCCCGATATGTTGAATATTCAGCATAGTATTAGTGAGGAAGATATCCTTAATTCCAAGGCCTCCCTTTTTTTTGGGTTTACAAACATTAGCCCACGCAATTTTGGCACCATGGGCTTTGACAGTATCTCCACTCCAAAGGAATCTGCTCAGACATTGTTCAACCTATTTAAGAACACTTTTGGGTAAGATAAACATTCCAGACCAAAATAGTTGAATCCCAGATAAAACAGAATGGATAAGTTGAATTCTACCAGCAAAAGAAAGAAATTTGGACTTCCAAGAATTAATGCGAATGCAGATTTTAGAAATAAGCTCTTCACAATGATGTTTCTTTAATTTAGTGGTAATTAGTGGAACACCTAAATACTTTAAAGGAAGACAGCCTTTGGAAAATTGGAGTTCATGAATCAAATCATTCGCCAAATTATCTTCAACCCCAGCAAGGAAAAGGCAGCTTTTGGAGTTATTAGCTTGCAAGCCAGAGATATCATAAAATTGGTTCAAAGTATGTCTAATAAGCTTAGCCTAATCTAGGTCCCCATTTAATAGAATAATAAGATCATCTGCGAAGTAAAGGTGAGATATTTTCAATTTGTTGCATCTCCAATGGAAGGGAAAAGTATTATTATGGATATTAAAATGGAGAAGTTGGCTCAGGGAATCCATAATAATCACAAAAAGGTAAGGAGAAATAGGATCTCCGGCCTAAGACCTTTGGTTCCTTCAAAATACCCCACTAATTCACCATTCAAATTAATGGAAAACCTTGGGGTAGAAATACAGGCTTGGATCCATTTTCTTATCAAAGGAGGAAAACCCAAAACAATTAGAAGGTCAAAAAGGAACTTCCAGTTAACATGGTCATAAGCTTTCATAAGGTCCACTTTGGCGGCTACCCTCGGTTTACCACCAGTTTTATGATAATCTCTTAAGAGGTCTTGAGCAAGCAAAATATTATCACTAATATTTTTCCCTTTAACGAAAGCAGACTGGGCTTGATCAATAATAGTGGGGAGGATACATTGAATTTTATTAGCAATCAGTTTGGAAATGCATTTGTAGATAGTGTTACAGCAGGATATCGGCCTAAAATCCCCAATCTTAGAAGGATTAGGGACTTTAGGGATCAATGCAATAGTGGTGGCATTAGACTCCCTAAGCATCTCTCCCGTGGTATAAAAACTCAGTAATAGCATAAATGACATCAGATCCTACTATATGCCAAGACTATTTAAAAAAAAAAAAGCATTGAAACCATCAGGTCCAGGAGCTTTGTTATCATGTAGGGAGAAAAAAGTATCTTTAATCTCTTCAAAAGTAGGAATTCTGTCAAGACTCATTAAGAGATTGTCGGGGATCCTCTTGTGAATAAAGGTTCTTTAAAAATCAATTCCAGGATATTGATTCACAGCAGGAGTTCCCAGCAAAGCTTAAAAATATCTAATAGCCTCACTTTTGGCTTCTTCAATATTACAAGTAAATTGGCCCTTAGGTTTTTCGAGTTTGATAATTCTTTTCCTATTTCTTCTCTCCTTGATAGAATTAAAGAAATATCTAGAGTTTTTATCACCTCCTTCCAACCATTGCAATCTGGATTTCTGTTTGAGAGTTTCCTCCTCAATCCAGATGGATTCTAGATACAGTTTCATGCATATTTTTTCCTTGGAGATAAGATTAATGTCATTAGGATGTTGAAGAAGTTCAGAATGAACATTTTCCAAATTTTCTCTAGCTTTGTTAGCAAGCAGTTTTTCTCTACCATAAAATTGCTTGCTAAAATTTTTGAGGTCATGTTTGACAATTCTGAGCTTATGACAAACCTGGTATTGGATAGTGCCATTCACTCTAGTGTCCCAAGCTTGGGAAACTACCTCAGAATAGTTATCCATGTGAGTCCAAAAGTTGTAGAATTTAAAGGATCTTCCTTTTCTTCTAGCGAATTTATCAATATTAATAATGAGAGAAGAATGGTCAGAGATACCTGGTTTGTGGAAGTGAGAATGGGAGTTAGGGAAGTTATCCAGCCAGGCTTGGTTAACTAAAGCTCTATCCAACTTTCGTTTAGTAAAATCAGGTTTACCCAATCTCTGATTACACCAGGTGAAAAGCTCCCCAGAATATCTCAGATCAGAAAGACACTAGTGATTAACAAAGTTAGTGAAGTCAATAATATCAGAATTTAAACAAGCATTGGCATTAGATATCTCAGAAGTATGTAAAACCACATTAAAGTCCCCCAAAATAATGTGGTTTGGATTATTAGGTCCTAAAGAAGTAGATATAGAATTGGAGGAAACTGCTCAATCTAAGGCCCATTGTTAGACCTATGCTTAAACATAGAATAGGTAATAGTTGTGGTACTTTTCTTTGGTATGATAACTGGCATCCTATGGGACCGTTAGTGGAGAGACTGGGTAGAAGAGTTAGTTATGATGCGGCTATCCCCTTGGATGCCAAGGTGTCAGAAGTTATTGACGGGGAGGAATGGAATTGGCCTATTACTAACACCTTGGAACTTATAGAGATAAGAGAGCAATTAAGTTCCATTCCTTCCCCCACTGAGGCTCAAGATAAAGTTGTCTGGACTCCCTCTCCTAATGGGCATTTCTCTTCGTCTCATACTTGGGATCAAATTAGGGATGCTAGTCCGAAAGTTCCTTGGTATCATCTTGTTTGGTTTCCAGGTAATATTCCTCGTCATAGCTTTATTTTGTGGCTTGCTTTTCTTAACAGGTTATCCACTCACGACCGCATCTACACCTTCACACAAGGCCCCTTGGCATGTGTGTTATGTCACAAAGGTATGGAAACCCTGGATCATTTGTTTTTCTTTTTTTTTTTTTTTCGGAAAATTGGTAAATTAAACGAAAAAGGGGAGTACAAATGTACAAGGGGCATACCCCAGGATATACAATGAGCGCAAAGAAATGGCAAAGTACCATCAATCAGAAAAAAGCAGATGGGATGACACAATATCAAAGGGGAAACCAAAGATACCCTGTCATCCCAAGAGTGCAGCAAGCAAGCTTACAAAGGATTCCAAACAGGAACAGCAAAACAAAAAAAAATGCTAACTGAGCTCAAAACAAGAGCAAGAACCAAGAAAACAACCAAACTGGCAGGAAAGAGTGTCAAACAAAATCCCACCAAACAAAAAATTCCCCTATTAGGTCCAATATCTAGCAAATAACTCAAGTTGGGGGTGTTGTTTCCACTGGGATCTAATTTGCATATTGACTTGGGATATCAAACTTTGCAGCAACTGGTCTTTTTGGGTGGAAATCCCTTTAAAAGTCCTTGAGTTCCTCTCCTTCCATAGACCATAGACTGCTGTCCCAAGGCAAACAATAGGGATAGCATGTTGAATCTTCTTCCCCTTCCAAAGTTGTGCCATCCACAGAACAGTAGCATCCCAATCTGTCCTATTCCATCTTAGCTTACATCTTTGCATCAAACCCTGCCAAATAAAGGTAGCATAAGTACACTCAAAAAATAAATGGTTATGCGTTTCCATCTGGCAATTACAAAACACACAAGCAAGAGGCCCAGGAGTATAGGCATAGATTCTGTCATGAGTAGCAAGTCTATTCTGAACAGCAATCCAAAGAATGAAGTTCTGTCTAGGAGTGCACCCTGAGAACCAAACAATCTTGTGCCAAGGGACCACAGGTGCAGGTTCTCTAAAATGGTCCCAAATGTATGCAAATCTATAACTCCCAGAAGGACATATAGTCCAAGATATACTATCTGACATACTACTAGGCTTATACAGATTAGTTAAGAGGTTCCTAACTTCATTCAAGCCTATAGAATTAGATAGAGGCCAATTCCAATCATTGTTACTTATAATGGTTTCAACTGTAGCTTTGGAATCAATGGCAGCATCATAAGCAATCCTGCTAGTGAATTTTTCAAACAAAGGGCCGATAGGAAGCCAATTATCAAACCAAAGGGACGTATTTCTCCCATCACCAATTTTATGGGTAAGGACTGGCCTAACAAGAGCCCTAAGTTTTAAAAGCTTTTTCCAATACCAAGAGCATTGGTTTGAGGCTTTAATCTCCCAGAAACTCTTAGTTTTGATCATGTACAAGTGCACCCACTCTTTCCATAACGATTTATTTTTAGGGTCAAGAAGATTACCAATGTGCTTTAAGTTCAGAAGAGTGTTTGTAAGGTAAACATCTTTAAACCCCAAACCACCTTCTTTTTTTGGTTTGCAAACCTTAGCCCAGGCAATTTTGGCCCCATGTCCCTTCTCTATGGTGCCAGACCAAAGGAATCTCATAAGGGCTTGATCCACCTGTTTAAGGACCCCTTTAGGGAGAATGAAAATCCCTGACCAGTATTGTTGGATTCCCATCAACACAGATTGTATAAGCTGAGCTCTACCTGCAAAGGATAAGAATTTAGAATTCCAGGAAGTAACTCTAGAACATATGTTTTTAATCAACTCGTCACAATGACACTTTTTCAATTTGGTAGTGATCAAAGGAACACCTAAATACCGCATAGGAAGAGCCCCTTTGGTAAAATGGAGTTCCCTTAAGATATCATTTGCCACTTGATCTTCAATGCCGGAAAAAAAGACACAACTTTTCGCATTATTGGCTTGAAGACCAGACAAGTCATAAAATTGGTTTAAGGTTTTACGAATCATTTTAGCAGAGTCAATATCACCATTCATTAAAATGATTAAATCATCGGCAAAGCAAAGGTGGGATATTTTAAGTTTATCACATTTCCAGTGGTAATTAAAATTGCCATTTTGAATATTGTGGTTGAGAAGTTGGCTAAGCGCCTCCATGATAATAACAAAAAGATAAGGGGACATAGGATCACCTTGTCTAAGACCTCTGGCTCCATCAAAATACCCCACAGATTCCCCATTAAAGTTAATAGAGTATCTAGGGGAAGTAACACAAGCAGTAATCCATTTTTTTAATTTAGGAGGAAAACCCAAAATATCAAGAAGATCAAACAGGAAATTCCAACTAACACTGTCATACGCTTTCATGAGGTCAACCTTAATAGCCACTCTAGGTTTCCCTCCAACTTTGTGATAATCCCTAAGCAAATCTTGGGCAAGTAAAATGTTATCACTAATTTTCCTACCCTTAACAAAAGCAGATTGAGCTTGATCAATAATAGTAGGAAGAAAAGATTGGAGTCTATTCGCAATGATTTTAGAAACACATTTGTAAATCGTATTACAACAAGAAATAGGTCTAAAATCACCCATCTTCGAAGGGTTAGGCAATTTAGGGATCAAAGCGATGATGGTAGCGTTAGATTCTCTTAACATATCACCAGAAGTAAAAAATTCTTTGATAGCTTCAGTGACAGCAGGCCCAACAGTCACCCATGATTTTTTAAAAAAACAAGCATTAAAACCATCTGGGCCTGGGGCCTTGTTGTCATGTAAGCTAAAGAAAGTGTGCTTAATCTCATCAGAGGAGGGAATCCTATCAAGATCCTCCAAAATATTTTCTGGTATCCTCTTATGGATAATCCTTCTCAAAGCATCAATCCCAGGGTATTGATTACTAGCAGTAGTACCAAGAAGATCTTTAAAATACCTAATAGCCTCCAGCTTCGCATCCTCAATGTTACAAGTGAAGGAACCGTCAGGTTTTTCAAGTTTGAAGATCCTTTTCCTATTTCTTCTACTTTTAATGTGTTGGAAAAAGTATTTAGAGTTTTTGTCCCCTGCTTCTAACCATTGGATTCTAGATTTCTGCTTAAGGGATTCTTCCTCCATCCAAATAGCTTTTAGAAAATCGGATAAACATTGTTTTTGTTTGGAAACAAGAGACGGGCAACAAGGACTTCTCAAGAGATCGGACTGAGCCACTTTAAGGTCAGCCCTAGCTTTATCGGCTAACAACTTTTCTCTCCCATTAAAACTTTTACTAAGGCTTTTTAAAGCATGTTTAGCCAGTCTCAGTTTGTGACAAACTTGGTACTGATTCGTTCCATTAACTGTAGTGTTCCAAGCATGATGAGAACATGGCGGCTAGCACAAGGTGGAATGCGGACCCGAACCACGTGCCAATTGGTCCGGTTACAAGGGCGCGAGCAAAGCGGTTCAAGGACAATCTCATTGGGCTGGTTCAACAAATTTGGGTTGAGACTAATCTGAGTGGCCCAAAGGAGGATACTAGTGATCTACAAGGCTGGGTGTCCATGATTCAAGCTATAGAATAAATTATAGGCTTGCATGCCAACTTAGGGATTTTTTATATTCATTAGTTTCTTTTTATTTTAGTTTTGGGATGAATTATATTGGACCATAATATTTCGTAGGCTTAAAAGGGCCCAACTTTAAGCCTCAGCTATTTAAACAGTTTTAGGGTTTGTAATATTCAGTTTTGATCATTAATAATATTGTGAGAGTTTTCTCTTTGGTTCTTTGAAGAACTACTCGAACTTATCAGATTTACTCTGTGGCGTTCATACCTGGACTTATCAATCGAGTTTTCCATTCTTGATTGTGGCGTCTCCATCCTTTATACCAAGGTTCGCATCTGTTATAGGTGTTGGGTCGCGGTTTCCATTGAATCTGACAGTAGAACGGTCCGAGACATTAATCGTGTTACGGGTTTCGTCACAGTATTGGCGGGGTTCGTATCAGTTGGTATCAGAGCACAGTTCTAGTCTCAGGTTTATCATATCTTTTTCGTTTCTGTTCTTATTCGTTTCTTCTGGTTCTGTTCGTATTCGTTTTTGTTTCTCTTCGTTTTCTTATTCGTTCTCGTTTTTGAACCATATCAAAAAAAAAAAAAAAAAAAAAGTGTGTTCGATTACGATCTGGAATTTCGTGTTTAGGGTTTGCGAATCTGATCCGTGATTTGCTCTTGTTACTTCGTGTTTGTTCATTCTCGTGATCGTTGTTATTGTGGTTTTTTTTTCTTCTCGAGAATTAGGGTTTCTGAATCAGATACGTGAACTGTGAAGTCTGCCTGATTAAAAAATAAAAAAAAAATAAAAAAAAAAAAAAGAAAAAAAAAAAAAAAAAAAAGAAAAGAAAAGAAAAGAAAAGAAAAGAAGAGAAAAGAAGAGATCTGTAGGGGAGGAAAAAAAAAAAAAAAAAAAAAAAAAAAAAAAAAGTACAAAAACTCGGCTTAAAATTTTATTTTTGTTTTGCGATATTTGGGGTCTAAGGAGTCCGAATCTGACCTTACTCCATAGTGTGAAAAATTTTTTCCGAAAATTCCATTTTTTGTGCTTTTGGAAACCTAGCCATCCGCGTTCGTTTTTCTTTCGTCGTGCTTTCAGCTTCCAAATTTGATTGGTCTAGTTTGGGTGTGGATTGTTACTGAGAAATTCTGGTCATTGTTTGAACAGTTTCATAAGAACCGAGTGAGAATTACTACGAGTGGAAAAAGGCAAGAGTGGTGAGCACATAAGAGGGTAAAAGCCAAATTGATTTTCAGTTTAAACACGAGTGAACTTGAGTGATACATCCTAGTTGAGTGAAACACGTGAGCGAGAGTTGTGAGGTCCTATATATATTTTTTATTTAATCTTTGTTTTGCAGCGAAATATGGCCCATAAAGACAAAAACATTGCCGGGGAGGTTTCGGGAGAGACTGATCAGAAACTACTATTGGAGGCATTAATGGGTGAAATGAGGAGGGTATTGAGGACAGAGATGGATCAAGTCCATGAACGGTTAGATAGAGTAGAGAATGCACGTGTGGAGCAGCCACAACACAATGCTCCTCATGGACGTAGAAGAGAGAGAGTTCAACCGAGGGGAGTGAGAGTTGAAGAAGAGGAGTATTTTTGGGAAGACTTTGACGAAGAAAATGATCAGGAGTCAATAGATAATCATAGGAGATATGGTGGTTGGGGTAGAGAAGTTAGGTTTAGAGAAACTAGGAACCGGGAAGATAATAATTTGGGTAGTATTAAGATGAAGATTCCTTCGTTTCAAGGGAAGAATGATCCGGAAGCCTATCTAGAATGGGAGAAGAAGGTAGAATTAGTATTTGATTGCCACCATTACTCTGAGGCTAAGAAGGTAAAACTTGCTGCCATTGAATTTTCTGATTATGCTATCATTTGGTGGGATCAATTGGTGTTGAATAGGAGAAGAAATAGGGAGCGTCCAATAGAGACGTGGGAGGATATGAAAACTGTGATGAGGAAGCGGTTCGTTCCAAGCTATTATTACCGAGAGTTGTACAACAAGTTGCAAAGTTTGAGGCAAGGTAATAGGAGTGTGGAAGAATATTATAAGGAGATGGAAGTAGCTATGATTCGAGCGAATGTAGAGGAAGATCGAGAGGCTACAATGGCTAGATTCTTAGTTGGGTTGAATCGGGAAATTGCCAATGCAGTGGAATTGCAACACTATGTTGAGTTGGAGGATATGGTACACATGGCTATTAAAATTGAGAATCAACTCAAGAGGAGGGGCAGCAGCACACGTCCAAGCCAAAATCCAAGCCAAAATTCCAATACATCCGCTTGGAAACCAAATAATTGGAAAAGAGATGAGAAGCAGCCTTTGGTGAAGCCAAAAACTGAGCAAAAACAAGAAGTGACCAGCCATGGAAATCAAGGTAAATCTGATTCTTCTACTTCTAGAAATCGTGACATTAAGTGTTTTAAATGCCAAGGCAGGGGACATATAGCAAGTCAATGTCCAAATAAGCGGGTTATGGTGATGCGAGACAATGGTGAGATTGAAACCGAAGATGAAGATGACAATGAATCTGTGCCACCATTGGAGGATGCCGATGATGAAGAGTACGCTGCCCAAGGGGATTTGTTAGTGGCAAGGAGAGCTCTAAATATGCAGGTTAAGGAAGATGATGAGGCACAACGGGAGAACATCTTTCATACGAGATGTCATGTCAAAGATAAGGTGTGTAGTGTGATCATAGATGGGGGGAGTTGTACTAACGTTGCTAGCACAACTTTGGTGGAGAAATTAGGGCTGCCAACAATCAAGCATCCACGGCCTTATAAATTGCAATGGCTCAATGATAGTGGAGAAGTAAGGGTGACTAAACAAGTAATAGTTCCTTTTCGTATTGGGAGATATGAAGATGAAGTTTTGAGTGATGTGGTTCCGATGCAAGCTGGACACTTGTTGTTAGGGAGGCCATGGCAATTTGATCGACGTGTTAAGCATGATGGTTTCACAAATAAATACTCGTTCGTGCTTAATCAAAGGACAATCACCTTAGTGCCTTTGACACCGAAGCAAGTTTATGAAGATCAAGTGAGGTTGCAAAGGGAGAGTGATCAAAAGAAAGAGAGTGAACAAAAGAGAAGGAGTGAGAAAAATGAGAGGGAAAAAGAAAAGAAAAATGCAGCCATTGAGGGGAAATTAGAGGGAAACCAAAAAAAGAATTTTTATGCAAAAGCGAGTGAGATCAAACGAGCGTTGTTTTCAAATCAGCCTATGATTGTACTTTTGTACAAAGAGGCATTTTTAAACACTAACCAAATTGACTCATCTTTGCCTAGTTCTGTTGTTTCTCTTTTGCAGGAGTTTGGTGATATCTTTCCCGAGGAGGTTCCACATGGTTTACCCCCTATTCGAGGGATTGAACATCAAATTGATTTCGTGCCCGGTGCTACCATTCCAAACCGACCAGCCTATAGAAGCAATCCTGAGGAGACAAAGGAGCTACAAAAGCAGGTTAGTGAGTTGATGGAAAAGGGGTACGTAAGAGAAAGTATGAGTCCATGCGCCGTTCCGGTGATTTTGGTTCCTAAGAAGGATGGGACGTGGAGAATGTGCGTTGATTGCCGAGCCGTCAACAACATAACGGTAAAGTATCGACACCCTATTCCTCGCTTAGATGATATGTTAGATGAGTTGCATGGTTCTTGTATATTTTCTAAGATTGATTTGAAAAGTGGGTATCATCAAATTAGAATGAAAGAAGGTGATGAATGGAAAACTGCATTTAAAACAAAATATGGTTTGTATGAATGGTTAGTTATGCCTTTTGGATTAACTAATGCTCCTAGTACTTTTATGAGATTGATGAACCATGTTTTGCGTGCTTTCATTGGAAAATTTGTAGTTGTTTATTTTGATGATATCCTGATTTATAGCAAAAACTTGGAAGAGCATTTGAAGCATTTAAAACTTGTGTTAGATGTGCTTAGAAATGAAAAGTTGTTTGCTAACCTAAAGAAGTGCACTTTTTGCACCGATAAGCTTGTGTTTCTTGGTTTTGTTGTGTGTGCACAAGGAATACAGGTTGATGAAGAAAAGATTCGTGCTATCCAAGAATGGCCAAGCCCATCTAGTGTAAGTAATGTGCGAAGTTTTCATGGACTTGCTAGTTTTTACAGGAGGTTCGTGAAAGACTTCAGTAATATAGCTGCACCGATAACCGAAGTCATCAAGAAAAATGTTGGGTTCAAATGGGGGGAAGAGCAAGAGAAGGCATTTCAATTACTCAAGGAGAAGTTAACTCATGCACCTTTACTTGCTTTACCTAACTTTACAAAAACTTTTGAAATTGAATGTGATGCTTCAGGTTTAGGTATTGGCGCCGTGCTTATGCAAGAAGGAAGACCGATTGCATACTTTAGTGAGAAGTTAAGTGGGGCTGCCTTGAACTATCCCACGTATGACAAAGAGATGTATGCATTGGTTCGAGCTTTGGAGACATGGCAGCATTATTTGTGGCCTAAAGAGTTTGTGATTCACACCGATCATGAGTCTTTAAAGCACCTTAAAGTCCAACACAAGTTGAACAAGAGACATGCACGATGGGTTGAATTCATTGAGACGTTTCCATACGTCATTCGATATAAACAAGGTAAGGAGAACATCGTTGCCGATGCACTTTCTCGAAGGTACATTCTAATCTCCACTCTTGATGCTAAGGTTCTTGGTTTTGAGCATATTAAAGAATTATATCCTTTAGACCTAGATTTTAGTGAAGAGTTTGAATCTTGTGAAAAAATTGCCCATAATAAATTCTATAGGCATGAAGGGTTTTTATTTCGAGAAAATAAATTGTGCATTCCAAATTGTTCTGTGAGAGAGTTGCTTGTGAGAGAGTCACATGGGGGAGGGTTAATGGGACATTTTGGGGTAGTTAAAACATTAGCCGTTCTGCAAGAACACTTCTATTGGCCACGCATGAAACAAGATGTTGAGAGGATTTGTGGTAGATGTGTCACATGTAGGCGAGCAAAATCTAGAGTACAACCCCATGGCTTATACACACCTCTTCCAATTCCTAGTGAACCATGGATTGATATTTCAATGGATTTTGTGTTAGGTTTACCTAGGACTAAACATGGTCGAGACTCAATTTTTGTGGTTGTGGATAGATTTTCCAAGATGGCACATTTTATTCCATGTCACAAAACTGATGATGCTTCACATGTTGCTGATTTGTTCTTTAAGGAGATTGTGAGATTACATGGTATGCCTAGAACCATTGTTTCAGATAGAGATGTTAAGTTCTTGAGTTACTTTTGGAAGACCTTGTGGTGTAAGTTGGGGACTAAGTTATTATTTTCTACTACTTGCCATCCACAAACTGATGGTCAAACCGAAGTAGTAAATAGGACTTTATCTACTTTGTTAAGGGCTATTATTAAAAAGAACATCAAAACATGGGAAGAATGTTTACCACATGTTGAGTTTGCTTATAATCGTACTATCCATTCTGCTACTAAATTTTCACCCTTTGAAATTGTGTATGGTTTTAATCCTTTAACTCCTTTGGATTTATCTCCTTTACCTGTTACTGAGCGTGTTAATTTAGATGGCAAAAAGAAAGCAGATTTTGTTAAGCAGATTCATGAGAAAGCAAGGCTCAATATTGAGCGAAGAACAGAGCAATATGCAACGCAAGCTAACAAAGGGCGACGCAATATCATCTTTGAACCCGGAGATTGGGTTTGGGTACATATGCGAAAAGAAAGATTTCCTGCACAAAGGCGTTCTAAATTGCTTCCCCGAGGCGATGGTCCTTTTCAAGTTCTTGAGCGCATCAATGATAATGCCTACAAGCTAGAGTTGCCTGGTGAGTATAATGTTAGTACTACTTTCAATGTTACTGATTTATCTCCTTTTGATGTAGGTGACGATTTGAGGACAAATCCTTTTCAAGAGGAGGGGAATGATGAGAACATGGCGGCTAGCACAAGGTGGAATGCGGACCCGAACCACGTGCCAATTGGTCCGGTTACAAGGGCGCGAGCAAAGCGGTTCAAGGACAATCTCATTGGGCTGGTTCAACAAATTTGGGTTGAGACTAATCTGAGTGGCCCAAAGGAGGATACTAGTGATCTACAAGGCTGGGTGTCCATGATTCAAGCTATAGAATAAATTATAGGCTTGCATGCCAACTTAGGGATTTTTTATATTCATTAGTTTCTTTTTATTTTAGTTTTGGGATGAATTATATTGGACCATAATATTTCGTAGGCTTAAAAGGGCCCAACTTTAAGCCTCAGCTATTTAAACAGTTTTAGGGTTTGTAATATTCAGTTTTGATCATTAATAATATTGTGAGAGTTTTCTCTTTGGTTCTTTGAAGAACTACTCGAACTTATCAGATTTACTCTGTGGCGTTCATACCTGGACTTATCAATCGAGTTTTCCATTCTTGATTGTGGCGTCTCCATCCTTTATACCAAGGTTCGCATCTGTTATAGGTGTTGGGTCGCGGTTTCCATTGAATCTGACAGTAGAACGGTCCGAGACATTAATCGTGTTACGGGTTTCGTCACAGTATTGGCGGGGTTCGTATCAAAGCATTAGACACCGTAGGATTGTAAGCATCAAGTTGTGTCCAGAAATTGAAGAATTTAAAGGTTTTACCCTTCCTTTTAGCAGTTTTATCAAGGTAGAGAACAAGAGGGGAATGGTCAGATATACCTGGCTCATGGAAATGGGCATAAGAATCAGTAAAACTATCCAACCAAGTTTGGTTAACCAGAGCTCTATCCAATTTTCTTTGAGTATAGTCTGGTCTACCATATCTACGATTACTCCAGGTAAAAAACTCTCCCAAGAACCTCAAATCAGTTAGGCAAAGAGAATTAACCAAATTAAGAAAATCAGTAATATCAGAGTTTAAACCAAAGTCTGGCTCAGAGACTTCATTGGTATTTAAAATCACATTGAAGTCTCCAAGAAGAACATGATTTATATTTGAGTTAAAGTGGGATTTTAGTTCAGCCCATAAAGCTTTCCTTTCCTGTCCCGTGTTGAAACCATAAATAAAAGAAGCCTCAAATTGGAAACTAAAATCATCACTAACAATTTTAACATGAATAACTTGGGGAGAAATACTAAGTACAGTAAGATTAACCTTATCTGGATTCCAGCCCACCCAAATTCTCCCACCAGCATCAAGGGTGCTATTGGAGACATAGTTCCATTCTCGAAAGATCTTATTCTTAATAATATCCTCATTAGAATTTCTGACTTTCGTTTCAATAAGCCCAAGGACATCAACATTATTTAAATAGATAAACTTAGCAACCTCAGATTGTTTATAGGGCTGGTTGAGGCCCCTTATATTCCAGGAACAAACAATCATTAAGATCGTTTGTGAGATGGTTTCCTCTTTCCTGAGGAACCCCCTTTTTTGTTATTCTTTGAATGGTGAATATTAGGATTGACATAAGAATTAGGAGACTGACCTGAGGAGATATTAGCATAAGGAGTCGCAGCATTAGCATGTGGATCAGCAAGGAGAAGCCCCTTACATTTATTATGACTAGGGGATGTTGAACAAAGACTAGCTTCATCATCACCAATCAACCCAAGTAAATTAGGATTTATATCCAGTATCTCAACTTCTTCCGAAAGAGTAGCATTGTTCATATAGCCTTTTGCCCCAGAGTCTTTCGCAGTGTCAAGGTGTAAGGTCAATTGCCCCTTCAAGCCTGTGGAATTGGGAGGAGTTGTACTGGGATGGTTCACAACAATCTGGGCATCAACAACTTGTCCCAAGGTACCCTTCTTTTCAGATAAAATTCCTATAGTGTCATGCATACTAGGTCTAGAATCACCCATAATACCTTTACCTTTGTCTCTATACTGTTGTAACCCCTCTTGAGAATGTTGAGCATTGTCTTCAGTCAAGGCTGCAAAAGTATTAGCTTCTTTGAGTCCCTTGGAATGATGGGATGCAAATTTGGTTTGGACTGCCATAGGGTTAATGGTATGCACAATATGCTCAGCAAGACTACTCATAGTGACAGGATCTTGAGTTGAGCTCAATTCTTGATTTTCATCAGTACCTTTCATAGAAACAGATGAGGAGATCACACGTTCAGGACTTGGAGGACGAGGGTTCCTTTGTGGGGACTTGACTGGTTGTATACTGACCGATTGGTCACTGGGAACTTCTGTTTCAGGTGGGATCTCCATGGGCGCATGTTGAGCAAATCCTGATTTTAACGGTTGCAAATTAGAGGTGGAAGGAGCATCCTGTGCAGTATCAGCAACTGACACTTGTTTCCCTCTTCCCTGAACCTTCCACTGCCCTGCATCAGGATCCTTTTTGGGAAGAAACCTCTGCTGCTGGGTGACGTCATTGTGAATATTCACACAGTTGTGGCCAAATTTCTTACACTTGTTACACCGGATAGGCGTCCACTGGTACTCGACATGAATTCTGATGAGTTCTAGATCACCACTTATAGGATCTTCAACCTGAATGTCAAAAGCATTAAGTAACGCTCGTTCGGCACTAACTTCAATACAAATCCTAGCACACGAGATCCTTCGACAAGTAGCTGTCAACTTATCAACATGGAGTGGTCTCCCAATAATACTAGCAATATGGCTTAATCCATTTGAGTTCCAGTACTCAAGGGGTATATTAAAGATGTTAACCCAGATTGGGACAGAGGAGGGGGCGTCTTTAGTTAACCTTAGCCCAGCTAGCCAGTTTCGGAGAATGATGGGTTGCCCAGCAAAGTGCCATGGTCCCCCTTCTAGCACTGCTTCACTAGCCTCTTTACTGTCAAATTTGAAGAAAAAATATCCAGAATCAGTTGCAACCATATCAATAAGGCCTGCTTTAGACCACATTCTAGCTGTAATAGTCTTCACAAAGGAATAAGGCAATTTTTTCCCAATGAAGTATCCTACAAGAGTGTTTTCCCAAGCCTGACTGCCTTCTGTAGCCAAATCCTTAGGTAACACAAAGAACTCACTGTCTTCACCAACGGTGGGTTTGACGTAGCGAAGTTTAAATTCAGGTGCCGTTTTCCTCTTGACCATAGAGGCCCAACTTTTATGCGCACTAGATTTAGTAGGAATGTCACCAACATGAGGAGTCTCACGCTGGGGCCCAGATGGTAAAACTAGTGAATTACTCACTGAGACACGTAATGGGCTTATACCACACTCAGACGCAAAAGGAGCTTGAAAGTCAACTTGTGGGGCCGGCTCGCTAGATTTCAAGGGATTATGAGTCTCAGGATTATTTTTTAAAACACCAAAAGACAGCTGGCCATTATTCCCAGCCACAAGGGACCCACTAGCATGTGCAGCCTCTGTAATGCAAGCAGTTTCATTAGCAGACAAGGCTTCAGAAATCCGGGGAAAGGCTGTACCAGCCATGTGATGACCAGCATCTTTTTGCAGCGCAATAGAGGTCACAAACTGACCGTTGGTGGCAAGAGCCAGTGGGGCATGCAGCACACTCTCTAAAGGGGTATGTAGAAGATTAGATAAAGAACTAGTGGGTAAAGATGCGTTGGCAGCTGCTAAGGAGCCCACGTGAAAATCCTTCATCATGGATGGAGACACATCTCCGGGATTTAAGGAAAGTTGACTGGCAGGCACATGGGGTGTGCCAGCTTTGTGCAGAATGTGAGGCTCTAAGTGACCGTTGGAAGCAGCTTGAATAGGCGCGTGATTACCACTCGCAGCAAACAAATCAGATGGACAAAATTTAGCATTTTTTGAATCAATCTCTGTACTTTTTATGTCTTCTCCAATAGCTTGAGTAGGGCTCTTGGCTGCATATTCAGATTTAGAAATTTCGGAGACCTTGCTAATACCAGAATGATGGGAAATTCTTGTAGCACAAATACTCTCTTGAGCAGAAGAAACCTCCTTTGAAGCCTGATCCTTACCAATAGCCTTCTTCTTTCTCTTAAGTATTTCATTTGAGTCAAGAACAGATTTAAAGGAACCATTTTCAATAGAGCTTCCAACTACAAATTCACCCTCTTCCTTCTTATCAGCAATATCCCAGAACCTCCCATTGATAGAAATCCTTTCTCTATCCACAGAAGGGCTACCCTCGTTTGAATATTCATCCCACTCCTCTGGAAGTTCCAGATCTTCTACAAAGGTTGGGGATTGGTTGCACCGCTTTTACGTGGAACTCTCTTATTGATTGGGCAGCTAGTACGTGGATGCATAGACACCCTAAATACATTATCCGAAAAATGTGTTTAGGGTTGGTGGTATACAGCATATGGAGCTCCAGGAATGCCAGAACATTCCAATTGGAAACTAAGAGCAAGGACATTATCCTCCAAGATGTTTGCAATTACATCCTAATCCAGATCCAAATCAAATGGAGAAACGACTCTCTTCTCCCTAGCTATATTGAGAGATGGAGACTTAGAGTTCAATGACATTGTTTTGTTCTTTCTGTGGGCGTTTGCTTTTAAGGTTTTTTGTATGTTTGCAGCTGCTCAGCTTTGGATGACTTGCCCTTTTTGTTAATGTTTTCCCTTGTTTGTTGTCTTACTTGGGTAAGGTTTCTCTGCTTTGTGGTGCACTCGGGGCTGAGCTCCTTCTGGTCATTCTAACTTAGAAAGTGTTGCTTCCCTTTAATTGGTTTTTCTGTACATCCTGGGGTATGCCCCTTGTACATTTGTAGATACCGTTTGGCTTTTTCTTTTTGTTTTATTTACCATTTCCCGAAAAAAAAAATATAGAATTCAGAGTAGCCCAGAGATTCAGCCTGTCATAACCAGTATTTGCACCATAAACAAAAGATGCTACAAACGAAACACTAAGGTCATCACTTTCAATTAGGGTATGAATAATCTGGGGGGTGGATTTTAGAATTGAAAGTTTGACCTTGTCTGGGTTCCAGCCCACCCAGATCCTTCCAATTGAGGAAGGAGAACTATTGGTAACAAGGTTCCAATTTTTAAAGATGTTTTTTTTATAAAATCTTCATTATGCTGTCGAACTTTAGTTTCAACAAGACCAATAACATCCAGATTATTTTCAAAAATGAATTTAGCAACCGCAAACTGTTTAGAGGGTTGGTTGAGTCCCCTAACATTCCAACAACTTATGATCATTAAGAACGTTTGTGTGTTTTTTTGTTTCCTCTTTCCAGAGGAGTTATTTCTGTTACCTCTATCTTGAGATAAAGTCTTCTTAGTATTAGATATGGGAGAAATATCAAGGGAATTCTGACCTGTTTCCATCTTGTGATTACTGGGACTGAGATGGGGGCAATGGGAAGGGTAAGAGATTGAACTACCTTCAGTATCTTTTAGGACCCGATTCAGGGGGCCTTCTGTGCCATCAGTAGAGTATGGATTGGGACAATCAACACAGCATTGGGTACTCAAAATCTTCTTCTCTGTTAGATCATGACATTCCTTAGCATCCACTGAAGTAGTTTGCTTATTATTAGCTTCTATTATGTGAAGAACCTGACCAGTCTTCTCCGCTCTTTTGTCCTCATCAAATTGGATAGAGATATTGATAGGAGTTTGGTTTTCCCCATCATTGGCTTTACTACAACTAGCTTCAAAAAGGTTGGGTGATAGCATCTTTCACCAAAGTATCTAGTAGGTTACTAGGAAACTTTTCCTCGGCAGTATAATCTGGTAAAGTTACAAACTTGTTACCTTGCATGTTCATTGGTATCACTGCTGAAGGAATGGAGTTATTGGAGGCAGTTAAGAGAGGCTTAGACTTGGCTATAGAGTTAACTTCTATAGCTGAATCAACAAGATTTGAGGGAGCATCAAAATTCTTTTCTCTAACAAACTTCTCTTTTTCCTTAGTCTTCCAATTACCATCTTCTTGCGTCTGAGAAATAGGAGGACCTTGGTTGACTGGTTTGTGAGCTTTAGGTAATTTGGCACAGTCGTGCCCAAACTTCTTACACTTTGCACATCGGATAGGAGTCCATTGGTACTCTAGAGGGAGGTAAATAGGATCAATGTCACCAGTATTTGGATCTTCAAAGTCTATCACAAGCTCCTTGAGTAACTCATGTTTGGCATTTAGTTCAATACAGATGTAGGCATAGGATATTCTTCTACCTTCAGTAGTAATCTTTGCCACATGCAATGGCTTACCTATAGCACTGGCTATGTGGCTAAGACCCTGAGGGTTCCATAGCTCAAGAGGTATATTATGAATGTGCACCTAGACTGGGATAGTAGAGATAGATTCCCTAGAAAGAGTAAGCTTAGGTTGCCACTTCCTCAAGATGATTGGCTGGCCACTAACATGCCACGGGCCTCCTTCAAGGATGGCCAAACAATCCTCTTCAGTATTGAACTTAAAAAAGAACAAACCCGAATCGGTGGCCACCATGTCTGTTAGCCCATGATTTCCCCAAAGTTTGTTGGTAGCATTTTTAACAAATGAATAATGAAGTTTTTTCCCAATGAAATAACCAACCAAGGTATTATTCCAAGCACTGCTCCCCTGAATAAAAACCTCCTTCGGGATATTAAGATGTTGTCCATGAGTACCTTCCCGCGGTTTAATGTAATTCAATTTAAAACCCAATGAGCTTTTTTGAGTAACCAGTGAGGCCCAGGACTTGGGTTGTTGAGAATTACTGATTTTTTGAGTCGATTGCGTTGGCTGAAACAAGCCGCTGGTAAAACCACCAGTAAAATTAGAGTTGATCCCACCTGTTAAAGAATCAGGTTATGGTTCCACGTGTTTGGGTGCATGAGTGATATTTAGGTTGTTAGCCAACACCTCACCAGTATTAACAGAGCAAGGAACTAATCCCATATGCGTGGACTGACCAGTCATTAGAGGATTAGAAGAAAGTCTGACCGTTGGGCATAACATGGGGTTTAAAGTAAACATATTGAATATTAAGATTCTTAATGTTGCCAGCCGCATTAAATTCACCTGCCTCAGACATGTGCAGTTGGCGTGTGGGAATGGACTTCCCCTCTTGTCCCATTTGCAAGTCAAAATCAGCTGGAGAATCAAGATTAGCCAGGAGGGTAGTTTGGGAAGTTGGCTTTCCACTCACAAGGGCCATAATAGGGCATGTGGCAGACAAGCCACCAGGATTTGCGGGTAAGGCACTGCATAAATCAGAAGCATTAAAGAAATTTGACTCAAGCAAGTTACCGTTGGGGACCCGTGCGTGAGCTTCACTTGCTCCAAACTCATTGGGTTTTGTGTTAGTCTTAGAATTTGGATCAACCAAAGGAATTGAAGAACCACTACCCTTCTTAGACTGTGTTAATAAACCACATCTAGCTTCAACTGACTCAACTTCCTCTAAGGCTTCCTTACTTTCATCGAGGGCGTTAGAAATTAAAACAGAATCAGTGTTAATACCTTTGGATTTTGCCTTAAGCTTTAAAATTTCATTTTCCAACTCAGCAATACGCCTTAGGGAAGCCACACATTCCATAGGTTTAATTGGCAGGCATCAAGGTATGGAATCTGATACGAACCCCGCCAATAGTGTGACGAAGCCCGTAACACGATTAATGCCCCGGACCGTTCTACTGTCAGATTCAAATGGAAACCTCGACCCAACACCTATAACATATGCGAACCTTGCTATAAAGGATGAAGACGCCACAATCAAGGATGGAAAACTCGATTGATAAGTCCAGGTATGAATGCCACAGAGTAAATCTGATAAGTTCAAATAGTACTTCAAAGAACCAAAGAGAAAACTCTCACAATATTATTAATGATCAAAACTGCATATTACAAACCCTAAAACTGTTTAAATAGCTGAGGCTTACAATTATGCCCTTTAAGCCTACGAAATATCATGCCCCAAAATAAATTCGCCCAAAATTAAAATAAAATGAAACAAAAGAAATAAGGAAAGTTCCATATTTGGCATGCAAGCCTACAATTCAGCAATTTAAGCAATTAAGAAAAAATGACAATCAAATTCTAATTTTAGGAAAACTAAAATTTGACTTCAATCTTGAACTACTGGATTATTCTTCTAGAACTTGAATTAGATTGAGACATTTTTGTGGACCAAGCTCCATAGTGCCTCTTTGAACTTCTTTGCTCGAGCCCTCGTAACTGGTCCAATTAGAATTTGAACGGGTTCCCTTGAAGACGTGCCATGATTTGCATCATTTCCCTCCTCTTGGAAAAGGATTTGTCCTCAAATCATCACCTACATCAAAAGGACTCAAATCAGTAACATTAAAAGTAGCACTTACATTGTACTCACCTGGCAAATCAAGCTTGTACACTCAATGCTCTTTTTGCCACCAATGTCAATGCATCTGGGGCAATGTACTCCTCCTCAGGAATGTCCTCCAATGGTGGCATATCACCGGTGTCAGAATCGTCATCCTCTATTTTAATCTCACCATTGTCTCGCATCACCATAACCCGCTTGTTTGGACATTGATTTGCTATGTGCCCCCTGCCTTGGCATTTAAAACACTTAATGTCACGATTTCTAGAAGTAGAAGAATCGGATATACCTTGATTTCCATGGCTGGTCAATTCTTGTTTTTGCTCAGTTTTTGGCTACACCAAAGGCTGCTTCTCATCTCTTTTCCAAGTATTTGGTTTCCAAGCGGATGTATTAGAATTTTGGCTTGGATTTTGGCTTGGACGTGTGCTGCTGCCCCTCATCTTGAGTTGATTCTCAATTTTAATAGCCATGTCTACCATATCCTCCAATTCAACATAGTGTTGCAATTCCACTGCATTGGCAATTTCTCGATTCAACCCAACTAAGAATCTAGCCATTGTAGCCTCTCGATCTTCCTCTACATTCGCTCGAATCATCGCAACTTCCATTTCCCTATAATATTCTTCTACACTCCTATTACCTTGCCTCAAACTTTGCAACCTGTTATACAACTCCTGATAGTAGTAGCTTGGAATGAATCGCTTCCTCATCACAGTTTTCATATCCTCCCATGTCTCTATTGGATGCTCCCTATTTCTCCTCCTATTCAGCACCAATTGATCCCACCAAATAATAGCATAATCGGAAAATTCAATGGCAGCAAGTTTTACTTTCTTAATCTCGGAGTAATTGTGGCAATCGAATACCAATTCCACCTTCTTCTCCCATTCAAGATATGCTTCCGGATCAGTCTTTCCTTGAAACGAAGGAATCTTCATCTTAATACTACCCAAATTATTATCTTCCTAGTTCCTAGCTTCTCTAAACCTAAATTCTCTACCCTGACCACCATATATCCTCTGATTATCTATTGACTCCCGATCATTTTCTTCATCAAAGTCTTCCCCAAAATGCTCCTCATCATCAACTCTCGCTCTTCTTTGTACATTACGAACGTTTTGTGGTTGCCAATGTGGTGTACCCTCTTCAACTCTATCCAATCTCTCATGTATCGGTTCCAATTCTGCCCTCATCATCCGCCTCATCTCCCCCACTAAAGCTTGCATTTGTAAATTCACAACAACCGGCTATTGAGCCTCTTCATTTGTGACTATTCCCTGATCTTGAGCCATAATCCCTGCAAGAATGAATTAGAAATAGAACAGATCCTCACTAAACTCCCTCACGTGTTTCACTCAAATATGATTCACTCGTGTTTACACTCAAAAATTAAGTCAGCTTTTACCCTCTTATGTGCTCACCACTCTTGCCTTTTTCCACTCGTAGTAATTCTCACTCAGTTCTTATAAAACTGATCAAACAATGACCAAAATTTCTCAGTAACAATCCACACCCAAATTAGACCAATCAAATTTAGAAGTTGAAAGCACGACTAAAACGAACGCGGATGGCTAGGTTTCCAAAAGCACAAAATAAATGGAATTTTCGGAAAAAAATTTCACACTATGGAGTAAGGCCAGATTCGGACTCCTTAGACCCCAAATATAGTAAAACAAAAATAAAATTTTAAGCCGAGTTTTTGTACTCTTTTTTTTTCGGCCTACCGATCTCCTTTCTTCTTCTTATTTTTTTTTCCTTTTCTTTTTTTTAATACTCAGAGAGACTTTACCCTAAAAAAAATAGTCAGAGAGACTTCACAGTTCACGTATCTGTTTCAGAAACCCTAATTCCTGAGAAGGAAAAACCCACAATATCAACGATCACGAGAATGAACAAACACGAAGTAACAAGAGAAAATCACAGACCGGATTCGCAAATCCTAAACACGAAATTCCAAATCGTAATCGAACACCTTTTTTTTTTATACGGTTCAGAAACGAGAACGAATAAGAAAACGAAAAGAAAAAAAAACAGAAACAAAAACGAATAAGAGCAGAACCAGAAGAAACGAATAAGAACAGAAATGAAAAAGATAGGATAAACCTGAGACTAGAACTGTGCTCTGATACCAACTAATACGAACCCCGCCAACAGTGTGACGAAGCCCGTAACACGTTTAATGCCCCGGACCGTTCTACTGTCAGATTCAAATGGAAACCGCGACCCAACACCTATAACAGATGCGAACCTTGGTATAAAGGATGAAGACGCCACAATCAAGGATGGAAAACTCGATCGATAAGTCCATGTATGAACGCCACAGAGTAAATCTGATAAGTTCGAACAGTTCTTCAAAGAACCAAGAAGAAAACTCTCACAATATTATTAATGATCAAAACTGTATATTACAAACCCTAAAACTGTTTAAATAGCTGAGGCTTACAGTTGTGCCCTATAAGCCTACGAAATATTATGCCCCAAAATAAATTCGCCCAAAATTAAAATAAAATGAAACTAAAGGAATAAGGAAAGTTCCATAGCTGGCATGCAAGCCTACAATTCAGCAATTTAAGCAAATAAGAAAAAAAATAACAATCAAATTCTAATTTTAGGAAAAACTAAAATTTGACTTCAATCTTGAACTGCTGGATTATTCTTCTAGAACTTGAATTAAATTGAGACATCTTTGTGGACCAAGCTCCATAGGCCTCCACGAATTTTCCTGAGACCAAACTTCTTGAATTAGCCCATTGAGTGCCTCTTTGAACTTCTTTGCCCGAGCCCTCATAACTGGTCCAATTGGAATTTGAACTGGTTCCCTTGAAGACGTGCCATGATTTGCATCAAAATCGCATTATTTGCCACACATTTCATACCTTGTGTTCTCTGTCATCAAGCTATGGAATCGCATGATCACTTGTTTTTTAGTTGCTCATTCTCTTCTTTTATTTGGCAGGCATTACTGCAACGTTTGGATATTAATTGCCATGCTTCCTCTTGGAGCTCTATTGTGGAATGGGCAGCTAGGAAATGGACAAAGAAAACTCCCAACCACATTATTCCTAGAATGTGTCTTGGGTTGGTCATTTATAGCATATGGAAGGAAAGAAATGCTCGAACATTCAAATCCGAAGTTAAAACATAGGAAAGGCTCCTTCAAGAGATCTACCTCCAAATCGTTATTCAGATCCAGATCAAGTGGAAAAATGATCCACATCTCTTAAATTACATTACTAGATGGACTTAGCTTGAAAATATACCTTTCATCTCATTTTTTGCTCAGTTTGGTTTTCTTTGCTAGTTAAGGTTTTATGAGGGACCCTTGAGCTTTGCTCTTGTGTTGTTTTTTATTCTAGGATGGTTTTTTTTTTGGTATTTTCTCCATTATTGAGTGATATTTTGCTAAGGTGGGTTTTCTTGGCTACAAGCCTTTGATCTTTCCCTTTAGTTGCTTCATCTGGATGCTCTTTTTGTGCTTATTGTATATCCTGGGGTATGCCCCTTGTAGTTTTGTATAGTGCCGTTTGGCTTTGTTTTATTTATTCACCATTTCCCGAAAAAAAAAAAAAAAAAAAACATTCCATAGGTTTATCACTTTCCAAGTCCCTTGAGTCATCTGTTCCTTTGGAAAGCACAATGATATAATCAATGGTCAAGCCAACTATTTCATATCGAGATGGGTATGAAATAATGAAGCCATGACCAAGATCCTCTACTTCACTCACAATGCCAGAGGCCACTTCTTTCAAGTTATTGGCTAGCATTTTCCTTTTAAGAATTTCTGTTGAATCTTGAAGAGATTTGAAAGTAATATTTTGGACAAGCCTTCCACCCTAAAGCTCAGCTTGGTCTTTCCATTCTTCTTCAAGTTCAAGGTCCTTAATAGAGATTCCATGACCATTAGACAGGGAAGGAGAGACAGGATTAATGTTAACATAAGAGGAAGCTTTGGTAACATTTAGAAGATGAACCATTCCACCAGAGAGAGATCCTCTTGTTGTAGACCCATCTTGGAACTGCACAGATCCATCACCTTTGACATTTTTACTTGCCAAATTAGAGGGGACATCAGATTGAGCACCCATCTTTGAATTTCCAAAGCTAATAGAAATATCATGCTTATCTTTGAGCTGAGGGGGGTTTGATTTAGCAACATTGAGAACTTGGACCTTCCCTTCATAGATGACACCACCAGGTTTGGATCCATCCTTTCGTAGCACTGAATCATCCCCTTTAAGAGAGTATTTGCTCTCCATATCAGAAGCAATAATACCCAAAACAGAGGGAACTCCAGTAGTAGTTGGAACATTAACAACATGATCCACATCTTCCTTAAGGGGGAGCTTTACTAGCACCTTGACTTCATTTTTTCTTGTTAGACCCCATTGATTGATTTTTCATCACACAAAAAAGAAAAGGAGAAGGAGACAGGATAGAGATGGGATACTAGGAAAGAGAGAAGAGAGAGAGAGAGAGAGAGAGAGAGAGAGAGAGAGAGAGAGAGAAAGAGAGAAGGCAGGAGGAAAGGGGATGAAGAAATCAAGCTTAACCATATTCTAGAGAGAGGAGGGAGCTCCTAATTGCTCCTAGTTGCTCTTTCTTCTTCCTTGCTGATTTTGATTTTGATTATGGGTTCTAATAAGAAGAAAAGGAATCAAGGTGATAGTAAAGGGGAGCTGGCAGTGGGGCCAAGAAGGTTTACCTTCGACCTACAACTGGGGTTGACCTGGCCAATAAAGTCGGGGGGGTTCCTGCCTACACCGAGAAAAAAAAAGGAGATAGTAAAGGTCCTCCTTCTTCTCTCACTAAGTCAAAGCAACAACCTGGTTCAAGTTCAAGGCTGAATGACTATTCTTCTAAAGACTTAAACTTTCAAAATGATTGGGCCATCAAAGAGGCTATTGCCTCTAAATCTGCTAGATTGAATGTTTCTAATGCCAGCAAGGAGGAGTCCCAAGTCATAACTCAGGAGACTTGTTCTACCTCTGAACTATCAAGGGCCACAACTTTGGGGGCTTTGTCTGTTATCAATCCAGATCTAGAGAACAAAGATATCCTCAAAGGAGATGGGTCTGTGCTACTTAGAGATGGATCCAAAATTGATAGTTCCCAATCTGCAGGACAAATTAGAGTGCTTAATGTGGCTAAACCAACTGCTGGTCCTACCCATTTTGAAATGGAATCTACTATCATCAATGATTTGGATCCAAAAGTCACTCTTTTCATGAAAAACCAGGCCTGATCTCTAAATCTAGTTCTCAGGTTTCCTCGGGTGATAGCAAAGCTGATTTGTACCTTCCTAAGGCTAGCTCTTATGGTTACTCTGGTGAAGATCTGGAGTTGCATGAAGATTGGGAAGATGACAGCCCCAATCTGGGGGATAAAGATGATGATCAATCTGTGGTTAAAATCCCTTTCAAGTCTCTATAAGACTTAAATGAGATCCTCAAGAAAAATATTGTCAATGAAGAAGTGGGCCCTAGTGAAGAAGTGGGCCAAACAAATAAGATGAAACGTGTGAATTTTGGTGAGGATCCTGGTTATGGCTTGATCATTTCAAATCCCTCTCTTACTGAAATGGTTGGCTTGACTAATGATGATATAGTTGTGCTTTCTAAGGAATGTGCCAGTTGTGGGAAGATCATTACAGGTAATTCAAAGGAAATGGAAACTGATGGAAATATGGTTCAGGTGGATTCCCTAAGGCATATTGCTGAATTGGAAAGTGAAATCTTGAAGCTTAAATCTAATGTCAATGGTACGAGTGGGGGGGCTATTGAAGATGTTGAATCCTTCCCTTTTGATCCAGAAAGTAACCAAGTTTATGCTTCCAAGGAGTTTGTCCAGGTTGGGGCCTACCCTAATAGCACATGTTCCGAGAAGTCTATAGGGGCTACGTCTCAGACGCATCCACACAGGGAGATCAACACAGAACCATTTTCTCTCAACGGTCATATTAATCTAGCTATTCATAAAGATGTGACTAATCACATGGGAGCATCAACTTTTTCCTTAAAACAAGGCATGGTGTCGAGTGAGTGCTCCACACGCAACCTCCATGAGCTTGGGACAGAAGGGTTTGCAGAACCTATAAAGGATGCACCTAGAGCTGCTGCTCATCACGTGAAGACTGCCATCTTTCCCTTAAAACTCAGGGAGTTGTCTTCTACTTTAGATCCTTTGAATGTTTTAAACTCTTTTAATCAACCACCTACCGCAACTTCACATGCAAACCCTAGGTCTGAAATGACCTCCTACACATTAAATAACCATATTGGTTTATCCCACTCTCAAAAACCTCCTTCTAGTCTTGATAGTGGGCCCGGTCCAAATGAGAATAGCCCTACACGTGTGCCCTTAAAGCCAACTCAGCATGTGCCTTCCCATTGTCCTACCGAGAATTTGGTTGAGCTTACAAGGAATAATGCAACCCACGTTATATCCTCAAACCCGCCCACTGAGGCTACTAATAAGACTGGGAAAGCTCCCGTGGGCTTTACTAAGGAAGGGGAAGAAAATCCAACAAGCCATTCCAAAAATTTGTCTTGGGGTCACCGTCTATGGCCTGTGGAGGGAAAGGAACAACCGTACATTTAGTGGCACATCTACTCCAAAAGAACAACTGCTGCAAAACTTTATCTCTCAAATTAATCTCCAGATTAGGTCCAAGTGGAAACTTCATCCCCAGCTTGAAACCTTTGCATCACCCTGGACATAGATTCCTGATTTGGGATGTTTCTCCATTGTTTTGTCACTTTTGTTGTTTTATTGTGCTTTCATGCTTTTGGGTTTGATTTGTGATACCCACATTTGTTGCTTGTTTTCTTTTTGTTGGTGGTCTTTCTTGCCACTAGTCCTCTTGCTGAGCTTACTGTTTATCCTGGGGTATGCCCCTTGTACATTTGTACATCTTTTTTGGAATATATTTACCCTTTTCCGAAAAAAAAAAGGTCTCCTCCCATCACACTAACTGGGCTTCCCTCCTCAAACCCAATGTAGCCTTGGATTTCAAACTCAATTACAGCAAGGTCAATAGAGATATGGATAGAATTGTTATCCAGATGCCAAAAGAACTTGCAGCAATGGGTAGCAGGGAATGGGCTCACACACTGGTTGGATATTTTATAGATAAGAAGCTTCCCTACACCTTAGTGAAAAATGTCACTCTTAGATTATGGGGCAAAGCTGGCCTAGCTGAAATGCTAGTGATACGAACCCCGCCAACAATGTGACAAAACCCGTAACACGATTAATGCCTCAGACCGTTCTACTGTTAGATTCAAATGGGAACCGCGACCCAACACCTATATCAGATGCGAACCTAGGTATAAAGGATGAAGACACCACAATCAAGGATGGAAAACTCGATTGATAAGTCCAGGTATGAATGCGATAGAGTAAATCTGATAAGTTCGAATAGTTCTTCAAAGAACCAAAGAGAAAACTCTCACAATATTATTAATGATCAAAAATTGCATATTACAAACCCTAAAACTATTTAAATAGCTGACGCTGGTTGGGCCCTAAAAGCCTGCGAAATATTATGCCCCAAAATAAATTCGCCCAAAATTAAAATAAAACGAAACAAAAGGAATAAGGAAAGTTCCATAGTTGACATACAAGCCTACAATTCAGCAATTTAAGCAATTAAGAAAAAATGACAATCAAATTCAAATTTTAGGAAAACTAAAATTTGACTTCAATCTTGAACTACTGGATTATTCTTCTAGAACTTGAATTAGATTGAGACATCTATGTGGACCAAGCTCCATAGGCCTACACGAATTTTCCTGAGACCAAACTTCTTGAATGAGCCCATTGAGTGCCTCTTTGAACTTATTTGCCCGAGCCCTCGTAACTGGTCCAATTGGAATTTGAACTGGTTCCCTTGAAGACGTGCCATGATTTGCATCATTCCCCTCCTCTTGAAAAGGATTTGTCCTCAAATCATCACCTACATCAAAAGGACTCAAATCAGTAACATTAAAAGTCGCACTTATATTGTACTCACCTGGCAAATCTAGCTTGTAAGCATTGTCATTGATGCGCTCGAGAACTTTTTTTTTTTGGTAACCGAGGGTGTCCGGGCCAGCTTGCGATGCGCTCGAGAACTTGGAAAGGCCCATCTCCTCGTGGCAGCAATTTGGAATGCCTTTCAGTCTGAAATCTCTCTTTTCGCATATGCAACCAAACCTAATCTTCGGGTTCAAAAAACATCTTGTGACACCCCTTGTTGGCTTGCTTTGCATATTGCTCTATTCGTCGCTCAATGTTGAGTCTGGCTTTCTCATGAATCTGCTTAACAAAGTCAGCTTTCCTTTGGCCATCTAAATTAAAACGCTCAGTCAAAGGTAAAGGAGATAAATCCAACGGAGTTAATGGATTAAACCCATATACAATTTCAAATGGTGAAAATTTAGTAGAAAAATGAATAGATCGGTTGTAAGCAAACTCAACATGTGGTAAACAATCTTTCCATGTTTTAATGTTCTTTTGAGTAATAGCCCTTAACAAAGTTGACAAAGTCCTATTAACTACTTCAGTTTTGACCATCAGTTTGTGGGTGACAAGTAGTAGAAATTAATAACTTAGTCCCTAACTTACACCACAAGGTCTTCCAAAAGTAACTCAAGAACTTAGCATCTCTATCTGAAATAATTGTTCTAGACATACCATGTAATCTTACAATCTCCCTAAAGAACAAATCAGCAACATGTGATGCATCATCCGTTTTGTGACATGGAATAAAATGTGCCATTTTAGAAAAACAATCTACCACCACAAAAATCAAATCCCTACCCCGTTTGGTCCTAGGCAAACCTAACACAAAGTCCATTGAGATATCAATCCAAGGCTCACTAGGAATAGGCAGTGGTGTGTATAATTCATGGGGTTGCACTTGAAATTTGGCTTGCCTACAAGTTACACATCTTCTACAAATTCTCTCAACATCTCTTTTCATGTGTGGCCAAAAGAAATGCTCGTGTAGGATGGCTAGTGTCTTTGCAACTCCAAAGTGTCCCATTAAACCCCCACCATGCGATTCCCTCACTAACAAATCGTGTAATGAACAATTAGGAACACAACTTATTCTCCCGAAATAAGAAATCTTCATGCCTAAAGAATTTACCTAATGCTTTTTTCTCACAATTCCTATACTTTTCACCAAAATCTTGGTCGAATGGATATAATTCTTACAATTCCTATACTTTTCCCTCAGTACATTGAAAGATGGGCCATTACTCCATAATTGGGACATGGCTTGGTCCTCCCCTTTTGTTATGCTGGAGCTGCATTGATGTTTTGGTGCTCCTTTGCTTTTATAGGATTTTTTAGGTTTGCTTTGTACTTTAATTGTTAGGATGGATTTTCTCTTTTAAGTTAATTTCCCATCCTTTGTTGCATTGTCTAGATGCCTTTTGCTTGAGCTTATTGTTTATCCTGGGGTATGCCCCTTGTCCATTGTACAGTGCCGTTAGGCCTTTTTATTCGTTTAAATTAACCTTTTTTCCGGAAAAAAAAAGAGTAGAAATCAATGCATACCTGCGAGAGAGAGCCTCTGCAATGATGTTTTCCTTACCTTGCTTGTAACAGATGACATATGGAAATATCTCAATGATTCCACCCATCGCGCATGCCTCCTATTCAACTTGTGTTGGCCCTTCAAATGTTTCAAAGATTCGTGATCGGTGTGAATCACAAACTCCTTAGGCCAAAGATAGTGTTGCCACGTCTCCAATGCTCGGACTAACGCATACATTTCCTTGTCATAGGTAGTGTAGTTTAAGGCTGCCCCACTCAATTTCTCACTAAAGAATGCAATTGGTCGTCCTCCTTGCATGAGAACTGCGCCTATGCCAATACCTGAAGCATCACATTCAATTTCAAATGTTTTAGTAAAATTTGGTAGAACAAGTAAAGGAGCATGAGTTAATTTTCTTTAAGTAATTGAAACGCCTTATCTTGTTCTTCCTCCCATTTGAATCCAACGTGCTTCTTGAAGACTTCGGTAAGCGGGGCGGCTATGCTACTAAAGTCTTTCACGAACCTCCGGTAAAAACTAGTAAGCCCATGAAAACCTCGAACTTGGCCTACACTCGTCGCCACTCGCGAACTGCACGAACCTTTTCCTCATCAACCTGTACTCCTTGGGCACTAACAACAAAGCCAAGAAACACAAGCTTATCTGTGCAAAAAGTGCACTTCTTAAAGTTAGCAAATAACTTTTCCTTTCTCAAGACATCCAAAACTGATTTCAAGTGTAGAACATGGTCATCAAAGTTTTTTCTATAAATGAGTATATCATCAAAATAGACAACAACAAATCTGCCTATAAAAGTACGCAAGACATGGCTCATTAATCGTATAAATGTACTTGGTGCATTAGTTAATCCAAATGGCATCACTAACCACTCATATAAACCATGTTTTGTTTTAAAAGCAGTTTTCCATTCATCTCCTTCTTTCATTCTTATTTGATGATAACCACTTTTTAGATCAATCTTAGAAAATACACAAGCACCATGTAGTTCATCTAACATATCATCCAAGCGAGGGATAGGGTGTCGATACTTTACCGTGATGTTGTTGATGTCTCGACAATCAACGCACATCCTCCACGTCCCATCCTTCTTAGGAGCTAAATCACCGGAATGGCACACGGGCTCATGCTTTCTCTCACGTACCCCTTTTCCATCAATCCACTTACTTGCCTTTGCAACTCCTTTGTCTCCTCAGGATTAGCACGATAGGCAGGTCGGTTTGGAATGGAAGCGCCAGGTACGAAGTCAATTTGGTGTTCGATCCTTCGAGTAGGTGGCAAACCGTGTGGAAACTCTTCGGGCATGATGTCACCAAATTCCTGCAAAAGAGAAATAACAGAACTAGGCAAAATGGGCTCAATCTCGTTAGTGTTCAAAATTGCCTCCTGGTACAATAGTACAAGCATTGGCTGATTTAGAAACATCGCTCTTTTGATTTCACTCGCTTTTGCATAGAAATATGTTTTTTTTCTCTATTTTTATCTCTCTAGCCGAATCTTCTCGCTTTTTTTTCTCTCTCAATTTTCTTGGCCTCTCTTTTTTCTGCACTCCAATTTTCACTCACTTTCTTTTTCTCCTTTTTGAACACTCTCCTTTTGTAACCTCACTTTTTTTGGGAAATGGTGAATAAATAAAAACAAAAGCCAAACGGCACTATACAAAAATACAAGGGGCATACCCCATGATATACAATAAGCACAAAAGAAAGAGCATCCAGATGATGCAACTGAGGGGAAATCTAAAGCTTGCAGCCAAGAAAGACCCACCCAAGCAAAGTATCACTGAAAATGGGAAAACAACCCTAGAGAAAAAAAAACAACAATAAAGCTCAAGGGCCCCTCATAAAATTTGAACTAGCAAAGAACTCCAAATGAGCAAAAAGGAAATGAAAAGTACATATTCAAGCTAAGTCCATCTAGTAATGTAATTAGGGAGATGTGGATCATTTTTCCACTGGATTTGGATCTGAATAAAGATTTGGAGGTAGATCTCTTGAAGAAGCCTTTCCTTTGTTTTAACTTCGGATTTGAATGTTTGAGCATTTCTTTCCCTCCAAATGCTATAAATGACCAACCCAAGACACATTTTAGGAATAATGTGTTTGGGAGTTTTCTTTGTCTAGGTCCTAGCTGCCCAATCCACAATGGAGCTTCAGAAGGAAGCATGGGAGTTAATCTCCAATTGTTGCAGTAATGCCTGCCAAATAAAAGAAGAGAATGAGCAACTAAAAAACAAGTGGTCATGGGATTCCATACCTTGATGACAGAGAACACATGCTAACGGTCCAGGAGTGAAGTCAAAGATCCTGTCATGAGCAGATAAACGGTTAAGAATTGCCAACCAAGAAATAAAACTGTGCCTAGGTATATTTCATGGGAACCAAATGAGCCGATGCCATGGGACCTTTGGGCCAGTGACTCTAAGGTGATCCCAAGTATGAGCAAGGTTAAAGTTCCCATTGGGGGATGGAACCCATATGGTAGTATAAAGGTTATCAGAGGGAAGGGGAAGATCAAGCATGTGGTTTCAGATTTGCATAAGTTCTAACGTGTTAGTACGTGGCCATTGCCATTCCCAATCTACTATGATATCCTTAACTTTCGCATGCAAGGGTATAGAGGCGTCATAAGCAACTCTAGGACTAAATTTATCCAAGAGAGGGCCTAAGGGGTGCCAGTTGTCATACCATAAGAAGGTACCACTCCCATTACCAATTTTGTGTTTCAATAACGGCCTAGCCATATCTCTGAGCTTTAGGAGTTTCCTCCAATACCAAGAACTTTGGGACAGGGCTTTAACAATCCAAAAACTTTTGTCTTTTAAAAGATAAGTTTTAACCCAATCCACCCACATAGAATTTGGCTCAGAAGAGAAAAGGGACCAAATATGTTTTAAATTCAATGTTTTATTGAGTTGGACAAGATTTTTCAGCCCCAAGCCCCCTTCCGTTTTAGGCCGACAAACAAGGTCCCATGCAACTTTTGCCCCATGAGCTTTCTCAATGCCACCAGATCAAAGAAATCTCCTCAACAACTTTTCAACCTCTTTTAAAATGCTTTTGGGTAGGATAAACATACCAGACCAGTAGTTTTGAATTCCTGAAAGGACCGATTGTATTAATTGAAGTCGACCAGCATAAGAAAGGCATTTAGAAGTCCAAGATCTTATTCTAGAGCTAATCTTATTAACAAGTTCTTGACAATCACCCTTCTTTAGTCTAGATGTTATAAGAGGAACACCAAGATACTTAAGAGGAAGGGATCCCATAGTAAATTGGAATATATGGCAAATGGAATTTATAACCGTATCTTCAATGCCAGAAGTAAACAAAGAACTCTTACTAGTGTTAGCAAGTAAGCCAGTGAGGTCATAAAATTGAGTAAGAGTGGTTTTCATAAGTTGGGCAAAGTCTGTATCCCCATGAAACAGTAAAAGTAGGTCATCAGCAAAGCAGAGGTGGGAAATACTCAGCTTATCACATTTCCAATGATACTTAAAGTGGGTTGAAGTTTTTTTTTTTTTTTTTGGGAAAAAAAAGTGGGTTGAAGTTGTTATATTGTGTTTTATCAATTGGCGCAAAGTATCCATCACAAGAACAAAAAGGCAGGGGGAAAGAGGGTCACCCTGTCTAAGACCTTTAACACCTCCAAAATAGCCAATAGATTCTCCATTAAAATTGATGGAGTATTTAGGGCTAGTGACACACTTTTTAATCCAAAGTTGCATTTTGGGAGGAAACCCTAAGATGTCAATTAAGTCCAATAAGAACTGCCAACTAACACTATCATAGGCTTTCATAAGGTCAACCTTAGCTGCTGCACGGGGTTGGCTCGAAGGCTTATGATAGTCCCTCATGAGGTCCTGAGCTAACAGAATATTATCACTTATCTTATGACCTTTGATGAAGGCAGACTGGGCATTGTCAACAAGACTAGGGAGGACAAGTTGGAGTCTTCTAGCAATGATTTTTTAGATAAATTTATAGATTGTGTTGCAACACGAAATCGGACGAAAATCACCCATTTTAGAAGGATTAGGAATCTTAGGGATAAGGGCAATTAAGGTTGCATTAGACTCTCCCAAAAGTTTTTTTTTTTTTGGTAATCGGGGGTGTCCGGGCCAGCTTGCGCGCACCTCGACTAACCCCCGAGGCCTGGAGGTGCCGGGTGAATACTCCAGTGGCCACGCCCCCCATGACTCGAACACTAAACCTCTTGGGTAGTACACCCAAGAAGCTTACCACTCGGCCACAAGGGACTTGGTTACTCTCCCAAAAGTTCACCGTGGATAAAAAATTCTTTGATGGCTTGAGTAACTAAAGCCCCTGTGATATTCCAAGTTTCTTTAAAAAAAATGAGCATTGTAGTCGTCAGGACCCGGAGCTTTGTTACTATGGATGCTAAACATGGCATCCTTGATCTCAATATCACTAGGAATACTATCCATACTGGAAAGGGTTTCAGTGGGGATTCTTTTATGGATAATATCCCTTAACATATTATAACCAGGATAATTATTAGTAGCAGGAGTACCAAGCATGGTTTTAAAATACCTAATGGCTTCTTGTTGGGCTTCTACTTCATTTTTAGTCTGATCCCCATTAGGTAATAAGAGGGAAACAATCCTTTTCCTATTCCTTCGGTTCTTGATGGATTGGTGGAAGAAGGTGGTGTTCTTATCCCCCACTTCAAGCCATTGGACTCTAGATTTTTGTCTCATCACTTCCTCCTCCACACGTATCGCTTCTAAGAAAATTCCCATGAGGTTACATTCCTGCGATTTTAGTGTCAGGTCATTTGGGTGTTCATCAAGAAGTCTTTGGCATTGCAAAAGGTTTTCTCTAGATTCATCAGCATGCAGCTTTTCTCTACCTATAGAATCTTTAGAGAATTTTTTAAGTTCAGTTTTGAGATTCTTAAGCTTCTTGCATAACTGGAATTGGTAATTACCCTCAACATTATTAGCCCAAGAGTTTTTAACCAATTCCTCAAATTTATCCAACGTTGTCCAATAATTATAGAATTTAAATGTATGACCCTTCTTTCTTGTTGAATTATCCATTTTAACAAGAATAGGAGAATGATCAGAAATACCAGGTGGGAGAAACTGAGCATAGGTTGAGGGGAATTTGTCAAGCCAATCTTGATTGACGAGAGCTCTATCCAGTTTTTCCTTATACCTATTAGTGCTCCAAGTGAAATACATCCCTGTGAATCGAAGATCTATATGGCAAGAGGCATTCACACACGCATTAAATTCCTCAGCCCCTTGGTCTCTCCCATGATTACCCCCAAATTTCTCATTAGAATTAAGCACCGCATTAAAGTCACCAAGTGTAATCCAGGGAATGTGACCAAGGGAGGCTGAGATGGACTTGATGTCAGCCCACAGACTTCTTCTGTCTTGAATGGTGTTAAAACCATAGACAAAAGAGGCTTCAAACGAAATAGATAGATTTATATATTGGATAGAGACATGAATAAGCTGCCTAGTGTTTTTCAAAACAGTTAAAGAAACTTTGTTAGGGTTCCAACCAACCCAAATTCTATGAAGAGTTCTTTTTTGAATACCATCTTGGTTAGGCATTCTAACTTTGGATTCAGTGATCCCCAAAACATCAATATGATTAGAAATAACAAATTTAGAAATTTCCATATGTTTAGAAAACTGATTAAGACCCCTAATATTCCACCAACCAATATTCATTAAGTACGTCTAAAGGGGTGTCGTCTTTTACCTGAAGAACTACTTTTATTGTTCTTCTTGCCTTGTTTAGTGTTCTTATGAGGGGATATAAAATTATAAGAGGAAGGAGAGAAAGAGACCTGTAAAGTACCGGAAAATGGTAAATATATTCCAAAAAGAAGTACAAATGTACAAGGGGCATACCCCAGGAAAAACATGAAGCACGAGCATGAAGACCGTGGCAAAGAAGCCACTCAAAAATTTGTCAGGGCAGAGACCCAAACCACCTAATCAAGACAATTACACAAAATCCAGATCCAAACAAAAAAGGAAAATAGGCCCCAATTTAAAGACCCTGGATCAAGAATGTAACTTAAAAAGAAAACACACTCTTCCAAATCCAAACAAAAGGCCCCCAATTTTAAGACCAGGCTCTAGTATGTAACTCAATATGAGGGTGATGTTTCCATTGAGACCTTATTTGCAGGTTGATTTGTGATATCAAATGTTGCAGCAACTGTTCTTTTGGAATGGAAAGACCTTTGAAGGTCCTCGCATTCCTCTCCTTCCATATTCCATAGACAGTAACTCCAAGACAGATGATGGGACTAGCATGATGAATCTTCTTTCCATTCCATTGTTGTGCCATCCAAAGAACAGTAGCATCCCAGTCTGTCCCATTCCATATTAGCTCACACCTGTGCATCAAATTTTGCCAAATAAAAGAAACATAAGTGCACTCAAAAAATAAATGGTTATGTGTCTCCATGTGGCTAAGGCAAAACACACAAGCAAGCGGCCCAGGAGTGTAGGCGAAGATTCTATCATGAGTAGCCAGCCTATTTTGTACAGCAATCCATAGAATGAATTTTTGTCTCGGTGTGCATCCTGACAACCAAACCAAATTGTACCAAGGAGCCATAGGGGTAACATCTCTAAAATGATCCCAAATATGTGCAAATTTATAAGTCCCAGAGGGCGTAATGGTCCATGAAACGCTATCTGAGGCCCCAGTAGGCTTATACATATTATTTAAGATATTCCTTACTTCATTCAAGCCAATGGAGTCAGACCTGGGCCAACTCCACTCATTGTTACAGATGATAGCCTCAACCTTAGCTTTAGGATCAATGGCAGCATCATAAGCTATCCTACTAGTGTATTTTTCAAACAAAGGACCAATGGAGAGCCAGTTGTCAAACCAAAGGGAAGTATGCTTACCATCACCGATTTTGTGGGAAAGGATGGGTCTAACCACTTCCCTAAGTTTTAAAAGTTTTCTCCAATACCAAGAGCATTGGTTGGGGGCTTTAATCTCCCAAAAGCTCTTTGTTTTAATCATGTACATGTGTACCCATTCCTTCCACAGAGATTTATTTGTAGGGTCAAGAATATTACCAATGTGCTTTAAGTTCAGAAGGGTATTGGTAAGAAAAACATCTTTAAATCCCAAACCACCTTCTGTTTTGGGTTTGCAAACCTTGGCCCAAGCAATTTTGGCCCCATGTCCCTTCTCTGTTGAGCCGGACCAAAGAAATCTCATTAGGGCTTGATCCACTTGTTTAAGAACCCCTTTCGGGAGAATGAACATCCCTGACCAATATTGTTGGATCCCACTCAACACAGATTGTATCAGCTGAGCCCTACCTGCATAAGATAAGAGCTTAGATTTCCAGGAATTAATTCTAGAGCAAATATTATTAACCAACTCATCACAATGGCATTTTTTCAATTTAGTAGTGATTAAAGGAACTCCTAGATACCGCATAGGAAGAGATCCTTTGGTAAATTGGAGTTCCCTCTGGATATCAGTAGCTACTTGGTCGTCAACCCCAGAGAAAAACACGCAACTTTTAGAATCGTTGGCTTGAAGACCAGACCAGTCATAAAATTGGTTTAAGGTTGTTCGAATCAACTTAACAGATTCAATATCACCATTCAGTAAAATAATTAGGTCATCTGCAAAACAGAGATGGGATATTTTAAGCTTATCACATTTCCAGTGATATTTGAACTGGCCATTTTGAATATTATGGTGAAGAAGTTGGCTAAGAGCATCCATAACAAGAACAAAAAGATAAGGGGACATTGGATCACCTTGTCTTAGACCTTTAGCACCATCAAAGTATCCCACAGATTCACCATTAAAGTTAATGGAGTATCTAGTTGAGGTAATACAAGCAGTAATCCATTTAATTAAATTCGGAGGAAATCCCAAAATATCAAGAAGATCAAACAAGAATTTCCAACTAACACTGTCATATGCTTTCATGAGGTCTACCTTAGCCGCAATTCTAGGTTTACCACCAACTTTGTGATAATCTCTAAGAAGATCTTGGGCCAGTAAGACATTATCACTAATTTTCCTATCCTTAACAAATGCAGATTGAGCTTGATCAATAAAATTAGGAAGAAAGGTTTGTAATCTATTTGCAATAATTTTTGAGATACATTTGTAAATGGTATTACAACAAGATATAGGTCTAAAATCCCCCATCTTAGAAGGGTTGGGCACTTTCGGAATCAGAGCAATGATGGTAGCATTAGACTCTCTTAACATATCTCCCGAATTAAAAAATTCTTGAATAGCTTCAATGACAGAAGACCCAACAGTAGTCCAAGATTTTTTAAAGAAATAAACATTAAAACCATCAGGGCCAGGGGCCTTGTTGTCATGCAGGCTAAACAGGGTTTGTTTAATCTCATCAGAAGAGGGGATTCTATCTAGGTCCTCCAACAAGTTGTCTGGTATCCTTTTAAAGATAACCCTTCTAAGAGCATTAATACCTGGATATTGGTTATTAGAGGTAGTGCCCAGTAAATCTTTAAAATGTCTGACCGCCTCAACTTTAGCTTCCTCAATGTTGCAAGTAAAGGAGCCATCAGGTTTCTCAAGTTTGAAAACCCTTTTCCTATTTCTCCTATTTTGAATGTGTTGGAAGAAGAATTTAGAATTTTTGTCTCCTGCTTCAAGCCATTGAATTCTCGATTTCTGCTTTAGGGTTTCTTCCTCAATCCAAATAGCTTTCATAAAATCAGATAAACATTGTTTTTGTTTGGAGATAAGAGAAGGACAACAAGGATTTTTAAGGAGGTCAGACTGAACCACTTTAAGGTCGGACCTAGCTTTATCGGCTAACAACTTTTCTTTCCCTACAAAGCTTTTACTAAGGCATTTCAATTCATGTTTAACAAGTCTAAGCTTATGACAAACTTGGTACTGAGAGGTACCATTAACAGTAGTATTCCAAGCATTCGACACTGTAGGATTATAAGCTTCAAGTTGAGTCCAAAAATTAAAGAATTTAAAAGACTTACCCTTTCTCCTAGCAATTTTATCAACGTAGAGAACAAGAGGAGAGTGGTCAGACATACCTGGTTCATGAAAATGAACATAGGAATCATTGAAATTATCCATCCATGTTTGATTAACCAGAGCTCTATCCAATTTCCTTTGAGTATAGTCTGGTCTGCCATATCTACGATTACTCCAGGTAAAAAACTCTCCCAGAAATCTCAAGTCAGTTAAACAAAGAGAGTTAACCACAAGCTTGAAATCAGTAATATCAGAGTTTAAGCCAAAGTTTTGCTCAGAGACTTCATTGGTATTTAACACCACATTGAAGTCTCCAAGAAAAACTTGGTTTATATTCGATGTAAATTTGGAATGTAACTCCGACCAAAGACTTTTCCTTTCCTATCCAGTATTAAAACCGTATATAAATGATGCCTCAAATTGAGCACTATAATCATCATTAGCAATGTGAACGTGAATAATTTGGGGAGAGACACTGACAACAGTAAGGTTGATTTTGTCAGGGTTCCAACCCACCCAGATTCTCCCAACAGAATCTGGGGAGCTGTTTGAGATATAGTTCCAGTCCTTGAAGACTTTCTTCTTGATATTATCCTCATTAGTCATCCTAACTTTAGTTTCAATAAGGCCAAGAACATCAATATTATTTTCATAGATAAACTTAGCAACCTCAAATTGTTTAGAGGGAAGGTTAAGACCCCTAATATTCCAGCAGCTTACTATCATTAAAAACGATGATGAGATTGTTTCCTCTTACCTGAGGATCCTGAATGCTTGTTCTTTCTCTTTTGTTTAGCCTTTCCCGAGCCTTGAGGAGAGGGAGAATGTTTGAGATACACTGGATCTAATCTACTATCTCCATTGCAATTCAGCATTTCATCTTCAGATTGGGATTCCATATCTTCAATTTCCTCAGAGAAAGGGTGTTCCATAGCAGAACCTCCTTGCCCTGAGGTATTAATGGCCATGGAGCTGGAAGGCTGCTGAGATAGATGAGGCTGTTCTTTGGCGCTATTAATATGCACTAAAGATGAAGACTGAAGCATTGAAGCTATCCCCTTATCAGGATTAGAATGTTGAATAGAAGGAACTTTACAGTGTAGATCAACCAACTCTTCACAGTCTGCACTAATATCCTCTGGCTTGGATTCATCAATGGTATTATGCATCTCCTCAAAGGTAGATTCATTCAAATTGAGAGCTGTACCTTGAGGGTTCGCATTGTCTACCACAATTGCTGGAGGACAATTCAATTCACCTTCCACATATGTAGCTTCCTCTAAAGAGGAGAACCTGTTGCCGTTAGCATTAATGGGAATAGGATTAGGAGGGACTGGAGATTTGGAGGAAACTACTGTACAGAACTCAGGATTAGCTGCTACTATAGGAGCAGTAGAAGCTGCACCAAAAGTGGATAAGCTAGAAAGATTAACAATTTTCCCTTTATCTTTAAATTTCCAATCCCCTTCGTATTGTGTCTGAGTAGTGGGGGGGTTTTTCTGAGCAGGAATTGGAGCCTTAGGTAACTTTGTACAGTCATGCCCAAATTTTTTACATTTGGCACACCGGAGAGGGGTCCATTGGTATTGCAGTGGAAGGTAAATTGGCTCAATTTCTCCAGTAATAGGATCCTCAAAGTCAATCACAAGATCTTTAACCAATTCTCGCTTAGCATTTAACTCAATGCAGATACGAGCATAGGAGATTCTCCTGCATTCTGCTGTAACCTTGGCAACATGTAATGGCTTCCCTATAGCACTAGCTATGTGGTTCAGCCCTAAGGGGTTCCAGAGCTCAAGAGGGATGTTATATATATGAACCCACACAGGAATTGTGGAGATGGATTCCTTGGAAAGAGTTAGGCCAGACTACCATTTTCGCAAGATGATAGGTTGACCACTCACATGCCATGGTCCTCCTTCCAGAACAGCCAAGCTCTCCTCCTCACTATTGAATTTAAAGAAGAAAAAACCAGAATCAGTAGCCACCATATCATGGAGACCTCTCTTCCCCCATAATCTGTTAGTAGCATTTTTGACAAGAGAAAAGGGGAGCTTTTTTCCAATGAAATAACCCACTAAAGAGTTGTGCCAAGGATGGCTTCCTTCAGTAAAAACCTCCTTTGGGATGCTAATATGTGAGCCTTCCTTACCTTCGATAGGTTTAATATAGCTCAGTTTGAAGCCACTTGAAGTCTTATTTGTAACCAAAGAAGCCCATGATTTAACAGGTCCAGCTGGGATTTTGCCTTGATCTAGGATGTTTGGGGAGCCAGGTTGAAAGTCAGTAACCTTGGGAGAGTGAGCATAGTTAGGAACAGTAGATGAGGCCAAAGCAGATTCCACTTGAGCATGTGGTATTGGCTTTCGATATATTATAGTAGAGGAACTGTGAGGTTTATTTTTATTAACCAAGGGCCCATGTGCGTGGGACCCAAGAGTTGAAAATTTATCCAATTCCACACGTGTAACAGCTTGAGTAGGGTCATCTAGATTAGTAGGCCCATGACTAGCTCTGGTTTCGGGACAAGAAAAGGACACACCGCCTGAAATTAAGGGAAAGGTATGGACATCTATGCATTTGTCGTTGGTGACATTATCCACAGTAAAGGAGCCCTCACCCACTTGGGCCACTTGATCTTGGATATCTATGTGGACGCTGCGAGTAGGAATAGCAGTTGAGGCGCCGGACATAGCATAAAATTGAGGCCCACGCGCTACGCATTCCTCGGGAAAAGCCGACACCACACCTGAATTTGCGGAAAAGGCTGCCAAGCCCATGTGCGCTGGTAAGACTTTCAAGCTGGGAGGGTCTCCAATGTTACCGTTGGGGCTCACGTGAATGCCATTTTCCACAAACACATTGGGAGTAACATTTGGAGATGAATCCGGATCAAAAAGAGGGCTTGAAACGAAAACTGAGTCTGAATTTATCTGGGGTATAGGGATTTCCAAAGACTTTTCAGCCGTATGGTTTCCTTGCCCATCCTCCTTTGGAAATGCAGCCGTAAAAGGAACCGGATCAGGACAGATGTCGAATTGTTCAAACTGATTAGCTTGCCAATTAGTTTTGCTAACATCAGTGCCTAATCCTCCCCTTTTCCCATTGTACCTATATGGGGTTCTTCCAGCCTTAGAGGCCCCCCCTCGAGATGTAATATTCAGATGGGGTCCAAGAGCAATTTCATTCTGATGTTCACTCATCTCAGCAAGACGGATTCGAAGCTGGGTGTTTTCATCCACCAATTTTGCATTAACTCTAAGAGATGCTTCGTAACCTACCTTGAGTGGATGGTCTAAAGCCAAGTCTTCATCATCTTCTGCTTCAATTTCAGAACACTGGTCAATTCTAGCATTAACCTTTCCACCAAACTCAGGAGCAACAAAATCTTCACCCTCCTTCAAAGAACCAACGGATGCATTGCAGGAGGCTGAGTCTTGAGAAGCACCCTTCATTGTTGAAATAGCAGCACTGAAAGCTCCCTTTTTCTTTCTTCTCAGGATCTCCTTAGAGTCTTGAAGAGATTTGAAGGAGCTTCCTTCCAATGGACCACTCTCCTCTTCATCATTGGATCTTGGATCAACCCAATCCTCCGGGAGCTCCAGCTCCTCTTCACTCAAAGATTCAACATTAATATTAGGCCCAATCAGAGGAACATCAATGGAAGCATTTGGAACTTTAGAACTCACAGAGATCCCATCATCATTGATCTTACTAATAATGGATTTGTGAAGGATTTGAAATTATAAAACCTTTTGAAACAATGCCTTCACCTACGGATCTAGATCTAACCTTGTTAACTTGACCTTTCATCATGACTTCAAAAGAAAACAGAAACAGAGAGAGATGGAGAGGAAGAAAGAAAGAAGGAAAAAGGGAAAAAAAGAGAAAGAGAGTGAACTAACAGATGAGAATGAGGATGATGAAAACCAAGATTAACCAAATTCTAGAGAGAGGTAGGAGCTTCTCTCTCTAGACATCATTTTCTTCCAATCAGTATGAGAAAAGTCGCGCATAACCTGTAAAGTAGTACAAGGGAGATCCACTTCTTTGCCTTCAGGATTGTCTGTTGGCTCATCATCTTCTATAGTAGGGGTAGAGGTACCAATGTAGTCCAGTGGGGAGTCTTGATGAACCCCTCCTTCCTTTTCTTGTCCTTCCAAATTAGCATGTGAAGAGGTCTCAACAATTGCAACAGCTACACTGTCCTTGTCCAAAATAGAAGGCACAACTGCATTGGGACTTTCTTGCTGGATAACATCAATACCAGGGCAATCATGATTCCACTGCCTACAGATTCACCTATTCCCTTTATGCAATTAACTTGTTGTACTTCAACCATCCCTTGGTCAACAAGGTGGGGATCCAATACCATAAATTGGTTAGGGCCTAGAATATCATTGGCACAATGTTCTAACTCTGAGGAATTAGGAACTAACACTGGATGAGGTTTAATATTGTCTCCTAATGAATTAGTAGCATTATCAATTTCAATGCTAGTAGAAGTAGACGGAGCCGAAGAAGTATCAACATTAATAAGTTTCCCTTTTTTCCTTTTTCTTCCATGCACCATCATTAGGATCTTGAGTGACAGGTGGGACTTTTCTGAATAGGAATATGAGGCTTCATTAGCTTTGCACAATCGTGACCGAACCTCTTACATTTAGCACAACGTAAGGGCTTCCATTGGTACTCAATAGGGAGATAAATTGGATCAATTTCACTTGTGAGAGGATCTTCAAAATCAATAATAAGTTCTTTGAGTAATTCTTGATTGGCATTTAGTTCAACGCAAAATCTGGCATAGGATATTCTTCTGCATTCAGTAGTAATTTTTGCAACATGTAAAGGTTTCCCAATTGCACTTGCGATGTGGCTCAGTCCCTGAGGATTCCAAAGCTCAAGTGGAATATTATGGATATGGACCCACACTGGAATAGTAGTGATTGACTCCTTGGATAAGGTAAGGCCAAATTGCCACTTTCTTAAGATGATTGGCTGTCCACTAATGTGCCATGGGTCCTCCTTCTAGGATGGCCATACTTTCTTCAAAGCTGTTAAATTTGAAAAAGAAAAACCCAGAATCTATAGCTACCATATCTTGAAGACCAAGTTTTCCCCATAATCTGTTAGTGGCGTTTTTTACATAAGAATAAAGAAGTTTCTTACCAATAAAATAGCCCACTAAAGAGTTGTTCCAAGCATGGCTACCTTCAATATATACTTCCTTAGGGATTTTGATATGCTGCCTTTCAATTCCTTCCCGCGGCTTGATGTAATTGAGTTTGAAACCCAACGTTTCTTTTTTAGTCACAAGAGAAGCCCAAGATTTGGTTTGGGTGGGTGCACTTAGATTGCGAGCTGGACCAATAAGATTGGATGTGAAATTAACAGGTAATGAGGAGGCATCGGTTTCATGGTTAAGAAAAATACCAATTTGTGTTTTCCGAAAAAAAAAATACCAATTTGAGCGCCATTTCGACTAGTCGTATTTTGTTGAAATTTGATACGAACCCCGCCAATACTGTGACGAAACCCGTAACACGGTTAATGTCTCGGACCGTTCTACTGTCAGATTCAATGGAAACCGCGACCCAACACCTATAACAGATGCGAACCTTGGTATAAAGGATGAAGACGCCACAATCAAGGATGGAAAACTCGATTGATAAGTCCAGGTATGAACGCCACAGAGTAAATCTGATAAGTTCGAATAGTTCTTCAAAGAACCAAAGAGAAAACTCTCACAATATTATTAATGATCAAAAACTGAATATTACAAACCCTAAAACTGTTTAAATAGCTGAGGCTTAAAGTTGGGCCCTTTTAAGCCTACGAAATATTATGGTCCAATATAATTCACCCCAAAACTAAAATAAAAGGAAACTAATGAATATAAAAAGTCCCTAAGTTGGCATGCAAGCCTATAATTTATTCTAGAGCTTGAATCATGGACACCCAGCCTTGTGGATCACTAGTATCCTCCTTTGGGCCACTCAGATTAGTCTCAACCCAAATTTGTTGAACCAGCCCATTGAGATTGTCCTTGAACCGCTTTGATCGCGCCCTTGTAACCGGACCAATTGGCACGTGGTTCGGGTCCGCATTCCACCTTGTGCTAGCCGCCATGTTCTCATCAAAATTGTTGATTCTCCATGTGCACTGTAGTCATAGTACAAGATGGGAGAGGTACTTTCAACTTTAGTGAGCTAATGGGGGACACATCTCCGGGTTTTAAGGCCAAAAGAGGTTTGCCCAATGAACTTCCTGCGCAGTACCTTGAATTGCAGGGCAGAGGGCTGCTGCAGTTAAAGAATTTGCCTTATCTTTGCCTTTGGAATTACACATTTGCTCATACTCACCACCTTTTAGTGTACCTTCCTCATTCAAACAGCCCTCAACAGTAGAAATCTTACGTGAGGGACTAGTAATCCCTGCGCATGGCACAACACATGGTGGAGAAATGTGACCTTTAGGCACAACTTTGGACGAAATGTGGGCCCCAACCTGCATAAACTCTTTGGATGTATCAATTTGATTACTTTTTGGATCAAAAGGAAGTAATTCTACAACTTGAACAGCTTGCCCACTTGTAACAGGATATTGAGGATTATCGTTGGGATGTAAGCTTGATCCTCATAAACTTTTTGCGGGGTTAAAGGTACAAGAGTGATCGAACGTTGATTAAGTACAAATGAATATTTGTTCGTAAAGCCATCATGCTTCACGCGCCTATCAAACTGCCATGGCCGCCCTAGCAATAAGTGTCCAACATGCATCGGTACTACATCACACATCACTTCATCTTCGTACTTACCAATTCGAAATGCCACTAACACCTGTTTGTTCACTCTTAACTCACCACTATCATGTAACCATTCCAACTTGTACGGCCTAGGGTGTTTCAGTGTGGACAGCCCTAACTTCTCCACCATTATTGTACTTGCAACATTAGTACAACTACCACCATCAATAATCACACTACATACCTTGTCCTTAACATAGAACTAGTATGGAAGATGTTTTCTCGTTGTACTTCCTCAACTTTTCTTGTTTGCACACTCAATGCTCTCCTTGCCACCAATGTCAATGCATCTGGGGCAACGTGCTCCTCCTCAGGAATGTCCTCCATTGGTGGCATATCACCGGTGTCAGAATCGTCATCCTCGGTTTCAATCTCACCATTGTCTCGCATCACCATAACCTGCTTATTTGGACATTGACTTGCTATGTGCCCCCTGCCTTGGCATTTAAAACACTTAATGTCCCGATTTCTAGAAGTAGAAGAATCAGATTTACCTTGATTTCCATGGCTGGTCAATTCTTGTTTTTGCTCAGTTTTTGGCTTCACCAAAGGCTGCTTCTCATCTCTTTTCCAAGTATTTGGTTTCCAAGTGGATGTATTGGAATTTTGGCTTGGATTTTGGCTTGGATGTGTGCTGCTACCCCTCCTCTTGAGTTAATTCTCAATTTTAATAGCCATGTGTACCATATCCTCCAATTCAACATAGTGTTGCAATTCCACTGCATTGGCAATTTCTCGATTCAACCCAACTAAGAATCTAGCCATTATAGCCTCTCGATCTTCCTCTACATTTGCTCGAATCATCGCAACTTCCATCTCCTTATAATATTCTTCTACACTCCTATTACCTTGCCTCAAACTTTGCAACCTGTTACACAACTCCCGATAGTAGTAGCTTGGAATGAATCGCTTCCTCATCACAGTTTTCATCTCCTCCAATGTCTCTATTGGATGCTCCCTATTTCTCCACCTATTCAGCACCAATTGATTCCACCAAATAATACCATAATCGGAAAATTCAATGGCAGCAAGTTTTACTTTCTTAATCTCGGAGTAATTGTGGCAATCGAATACCGATTCCACCTTCTTCTCCCATTCAAGATATGCTTCCGGATCAGTCTTTCCTTGAAACGAAGGAATCTTCATTTTAATACTACCCAAATTATTATCTTCCCGGTTCCTAGCTGCTCTAAACCTAACTTCTCTACCCCGACCACCATATCTCCTCTGATTATCTATTGACTCCTGATCATTTTCTTCATCAAAGTCTTCCCCAAAATGCTCCTCATCATCAACTCTCGCTCTTCTTTGTACATTACGAACATTTTGTGGTTGCCTATGTGGTGTACCCTCTTCAACTCTATCCAATCTCTCATGTATCGGTTCCAATTCTGCCCTCATCATCCGCCTCATCTCTCCCACTAAAGCTTGCATTTGTAGATTCGTAACAACCGGTTGTTGAGCCTCTTCAATTGTGACTCTTCCCTGATCTTGAGCCATAATCCCTGCAAGAACGGATTAGAAATAGAACAGATCCTCACTACACTCCCCCACGTGTTTCACTCAAGAATATGATTCACTCGTATTTACACTCAAAATCAAATCAGTTTTTACCCTCTTATGTGCTCACCACTCTTGCTTTTTTCCACTCGTAGTAATTCTCACTCGGTTCTTATGAAACCACCCAAACAATAACCAGAATTTCCTAGTAACAATCCACACCCAAACTAGACCAATCAAATTTGGAAGTTGAAAGCATGACTAAAAGGAACGCGGAGGACTAGGTTTCCAATAGCACAGAAAAATGGAATTTTAGGAAAAAAAATTTCACACTATGGAGTAAGGTCAGATTTGGACTCCTTAGACCCCCAATATTGTAAAACAAAAATAAAATTTTAAGCTGAGTTTTTGTACTTTTTTTTTTTTTTTTTTTTTTTTATTTTTTCGCGGCTTACTGATCTCTTCTCTTCTCTTCTTTTTCTTTTCTTTTCTTTTCTTTTTTTTTTTTAAAGATCACGTTCGAATCACATAGATTGTGAAACAAGACTGATATTACCAATTTACCAAACACAAAATAAACAAGACTAAAAATCATTGATCTAGATGATTGTGACACGAAAGGTACTGAAATAGAACAATATGAATCAGTTTCAGAAACCCTAGTGAAACAAGAAGTGCGAATCACAGATCTGATATTCCCAAATCTGAATCCGAACAATTTTTTTTAATACGGTTCAGAAACGAGAATGAATACGAACAAGAAAGAAAGAAAAAAAAATAGAAACAAAAAGACGAATAAAAATAGAACCAGAAGAAACGAATAAGAACAGAAATGAAAAAGATAGGATAAACCTGAGACTAGAACTGGGCTCTGATACCAACTGATACAAACCCCGCCAACAATGTGACGAAACCCGTGACACGATTAATGCCTCGGACCTTTCTACTATAAGATTCAAATGGAAAACCGCGACCCGACACCTATAACAGATGCGAACCTTGGTATAAAGGATGAAGACGCCACAATCAAGGATGGAAAACTCGATCGATAAGTCCAGGTATGAACGCCACAGAGTAAATCTGATAAGTTCGAACAGTTCTTCAAAGAACCAAGAAGAAAACTCTCACAATATTATTAATGATCAAAACTGTATATTACAAACCCTAAAACTGTTTAAATAGCTGAGGCTTACAGTTGAGCCTATAAGCCTACGAAATATTATGCCCCAAAATAAATTCGCCCAAAATTAAAATAAAATGAAACTAAAGGAATAAGGAAAGTTCCATAGCTGGCATGCAAGCCTACAATTCAGCAATTTAAGCAATTAAGAAAAAAAATAACAATCAAATTCTAATTTTAGGAAAAACTAAAATTTGACTTCAATCTGGAACTGCTGGATTATTCTTCTAGAACTTGAATTAGATTGAGACATCTTTGTGGACCAAGCTCAATAGGCCTCCATGAATTTTCCAGAGACCAAACTTCTTGAATTAGCCCATTGAGTGCCTCTTTGAACTTCTTTGCCCGAGCCCTCGTAACTGGTCCAATTGGAATTTGAACTGGTTCCCTTGAAGACGTGCCATGATTTGCATCACTGTTATACAACTCCCGATAGTAGTAGTTTGGGATGAACCACTTCCTCATCACTGTTTTCATCTCCTCCTATGTCTCTATTGGATGCTCCCTATTTCTCCTCCTATTTAGTACCAATTGATCCCACCAAATAATAGCATAATTGGAAAATTCAATGGCTGCAAGTTTTACTTTCTTAATCTCGGAGTAATTGTGGCAATCGAATACTAATTCCACCTTCTTCTCCCATTCAAGATATGCTCCGGATCAGTCTTTCCTTGAAACGAAGGAGTCTTCATCTTAATACTACCCAAATTATTATCTTCCTGGCTCCTAGCTTCTCTAAACCTAACTTCTCTACCCCAACCACCATATCTCCTATGATTATCTATTGACTCCCGATCATTTTCTTCATCAAAGTCTTCCCCAAAATACTCCTCATCATCAACTCTCGCTCTCCTTTGTACATTACAAACATTTTCTGGTTGCCTATGTGGTGTACCCTCTTTAACTCTCTCACGTATCAGTTCCAATTCTGCCCTCATCATCCACCTCATCTCCCCCACTAAAGCTTGCATTTTTTGTAGATTCGTAACAACCGGCTGTTGAGCCTCTTCATTTGTGACTCTTCCCTGATCTTGAGCCATAATCCCTACAAGAATGGATTAGAAATAGAACAGATCCTCACGACACTCCCTCACGTGTTTCACTCAAGAATATGATTCACTCGTGTTTATACTCAAAAATCAAGTCGGCTTTTACCCTCTTATGTGCTCACCACTCCTGTCTTTTTCCACTCGTAGTAATTCTCACTTAGTTCTTATGAAACTGATCAAACAATGACCAGATTGTCTCAGTAACAATCCATACCCAAACAATGACCAGAATGACCAGAATGTCTCACAATATTATTAATGATCAAAACTGCATATTACAAACCCTAAAACTGTTTAAATAGCTGAAGCTAGTTGGGCCCTATAAGCCTACGAAATATTATGCCCCAAAATAAATTCTCCCAAAATTAAAATAAAATGAAACTAAAGGAATATGGAAAGTTTCATAGTTGGCATGCAAGCCTACAATTCAGCAATTTAAGCAATTAAGAAAAAATGACAATCAAATTCAAATTTTAGGAAAACTAAAATTTGACTTCAATCTTAAACTGCTGTATTATTCTTCTAGAACTTGAATTAGATTGAGACATCTATGTGGACCAAAGCTCCATTGGCCTCCACGAATTTTCATGAGACCAAACTTCTTGAATCAGCCCATTGAGTGTGATGAGAACATGGCGGCTAGCACAAGGTGGAATGCGGACCCGAACCATGTGCCAATTGGTCCGGTTACAAGGGCGCGAGCAAAGCGGTTCAAGGACAATCTCAATGGGCTGGTTCAACAAATTTGGGTTGAGACTAATCTGAGTGGCCCAAAGGAGGATACTAGTGATCCACAAGGCTGGGTGTCCATGATTCAAGCTCTAGAATAAATTATAGGCTTGCATGCCAACTTAGGGACTTTTTATATTCATTAGTTTCCTTTTATTTTAGTTTTGGGGTGAATTATATTGGACCATAATATTTCGTAGGCTTAAAAGGGCCCAACTTTAAGCCTCAGCTATTTAAACAGTTTTAGGGTTTGTAATATTCAGTTTTGATCATTAATAATATTGTGAGAGTTTTTCTCTTTGGTTCTTTGAAGAACTATTCGAACTTATCAGATTTACTCTGTGGCGTTCATACCTGGACTTATCAATCGAGTTTTCCATCCTTGATTGTGGCGTCTTCATCCTTTATACCAAGGTTCGCATCTGTTATAGGTGTTGGGTCGCGGTTTCCATTGAATCTGACAGTAGAACGGTCTGAGACATTAATCGTGTTACGGGTTTCGTCACATTATTGGCGGGGTTCGTATCAGTTGGTATCAGAGCACAGTTCTAGTCTCAGGTTTATCATATCTTTTTTGTTTCTGTTCTTATTCGTTTCTTCTAGTTCTGTTCTTATTCGTTTTTGTTTCTGTTCGTTTTCTTATTCGTTCTCATTTCTGAACCGTATAAAAAAAAAAGGTGTTCGATTACGATCTGGAATTTTGTGTTTAGGGTTTGCGAATCTGATCTGTGATTTGCTCTTGTTACTTCGTGTTTGTTCATTCTCGTGATCGTGAACTGTGAAGTCTGCTTGATTAGTCTGCCTGATTCGTGTTTCTTCTTGGAATTAGGGTTTCTGAATCAGATACGTGAACTGTGAAGTCTGCCTGATTAGTCAAGAAAAAAAAATACAAAAAAAAAAAAAAAAAAAAAAAAAGTAAAGAAAAGAAAAGAAGAGAAGAGAAGAGAAGAGATCTGTAGGGGAGGAAAAAAAAAAAAAAAAAAAAAAAAAAAACCTCGGCTTAAAATTTTATTTTTGTTTTGTGATATTTGGGGTCTAAGGAGCCCGAAGCTGACCTTACTCCATAGTGCGAAAAAATTTTTCCGAAAATTCCATTTTTTTTGTGCTTTTGGAAACCTAGCCATCCGCGTTCGTTTTTAGTCGTGCTTTCAGCGTCCAAATTTGATTGGTCTAGTTTGGGTATGGATTGTTACTGAGAAATTCTAGTCATTGTTTGAGCAGTTTCATAAGAACCGAGTGAGAATTACTACGAGTGGAAAAAGGCAAGAGTGGTGAGCACATAAGAGGGTAAAAGCCAAATTGATTTTCAGTTTAAACACGAGTGAACTTGAGTGATACATCCTAGTTGAGTGAAACACGTGAGCGAGAGTTGTGAGGTCCTGTATATTTTTTTTATCTAATCTTTGTTTTGCAGCGAAATATGGCCCATAAAGACGAAATTAATGCCGGGGAGGTTTCGGGAGAGACTGATCAGAAACTACTATTGGAGGCATTAATGGGTGAAATGAGGAGGGTATTGAGGACAGAGATGGAACAAGTTCATGAACGGATAGATAGAGTAGAGAATGCACGTGTGGAGCAGCCACAAAACAATGCTCCTCATGGACGTAGAAGAGAGAGAGTTCAACCGAGGGGAGTGAGAGTTGAAGAAGAGGAGTATTTTTGGGGAGACTTTGACGAAGAAAATGATCAGGAGTCAATAGATAATCATAGGAGATATGGTGGTCGGGGTAGAGAAGTTAGGTTTAGAGAAGCTAGGAACCGGGAAGATAATAATTTGGGTAGTATTAAGATGAAGATTCCTTCGTTTCAAGGGAAGAATGATCCGGAAGTCTATCTAGAATGGGAGAAGAAGGTAGAATTAGTATTTGATTGCCACCATTACTCTGAGGCTAAGAAGGTAAAACTTGCTGCCATTGAATTTTTTGATTATGCTATCATTTGGTGGGATCAATTGGTGTTGAATAGGAGAAGAAATAGGGAGCGTCCAATAGAGACATGGGAGGATATGAAAACTGTGATGAGGAAGCGGTTCGTTCCAGGCTATTATTACCGAGAGTTGTACAACAAGTTGCAAAGTTTGAGGCAAGGTAATAGGAGTGTGGAAGAATATTATAAGGAGATGGAAGTTGCTATGATTCGAGCGAATGTAGAGGAAGATCGAGAGGCTACAATGGCTAGATTCTTAGTTGGGTTGAATCGGGAAATTGCCAATGCAGTGGAATTGCAACACTATGTTGAGTTGGAGGATATGGTACACATGGCTATTAAAATTGAGAATCAACTCAAGAGGAGGGGCAGCAGCACACGTCCAAGCCAAAATCCAAGCCAAAATTCCAATACATCCGCTTGGAAACCAAATAATTGGAAAAGAGATGAAAAGCAGCCTTTGGTGAAGCCAAAAACTGAGCAAAAACAAGAGGTGGCCAGCCATGGAAATCAAGGTAAATCCGATTCGTCTACTTCTCGGAACCGTGATATTAAGTGTTTTAAGTGCCAAGGTAGGGGACATATAGCTAGCCAATGTCCGAACAAGAGAGTTATGGTGTTACGAGATAATGGTGAGATTGAAACCGAAGATGAAGATGACAACGAATCTGTGCCACCATTGGAGGATGCCGATGATGAAGAGTACGCTGCCCAAGGGGATTTGTTAGTGGCAAGGAGAGCTCTAAATATGCAGGTTAAGGAAGATGATGAGGCACAACGGGAGAACATCTTTCATACGAGATGTCATGTCAAAGATAAGGTGTGTAGTGTGATCATAGATGGGGGGAGTTGTACTAACGTTGCTAGCACAACTTTGGTGGAGAAATTAGGGCTGCCAACAATCAAGCATCCACGACCTTATAAATTGCAATGGCTCAATGATAGTGGTGAAGTAAGGGTAACTAAACAGGTGTTAGTTTCTTTTCGTATTGGGAAATATGAAGATGAAGTTTTGAGTGATGTGGTTCCGATGCAAGCTGGACACTTGTTGTTAGGGAGGCCATGGCAATTTGATCGACGTGTTAAGCATGATGGTTTCACAAATAAATACTCGTTCGTGCTTAATCAAAGGACAATCACCTTAGTGCCTTTGACACCGAAGCAAGTTTATGAAGATCAAGTGAGGTTGCAAAGGGAGAGTGATCAAAAGAAAGAGAGTGAACAAAAGAGAAAGAGTGAGAAAAATGAGAGAGAAAAAGAAAAGAAAAATGCAGCCATTGAGGGAAAATTAGAGGGAAACCAAAAAAAGAATTTTTATGCAAAAGCGAGTGAGATCAAACGAGCGTTGTTTTCAAATCAGCCTATGATTGTACTTTTGTACAAAGAGGCATTTTTAAACACTAACCAAATTGACTCATCTTTGCCTAGTTCTGTTGTTTCTCTTTTGCAGGAGTTTGGTGATATCTTTCCCGAGGAGGTTCCACATGGTTTACCCCCTATTCGAGGGATTGAACATCAAATTGATTTCGTGCCCGGTGCTACCATTCCAAACCGACCAGCCTATAGAAGCAATCCTGAGGAGACAAAGGAGCTACAAAAGCAGGTTAGTGAGTTGATGGAAAAGGGGTACGTAAGAGAAAGTATGAGTCCATGCGCCGTTTCGGTGATTTTGGTTCCTAAGAAGGATGGGACGTGGAGAATGTGCGTTGATTGCCGAGCCGTCAACAACATAACGGTAAAGTATCGACACCCTATTCCTCGCTTAGATGATATGTTAGATGAGTTGCATGGTTCTTGTATATTTTCTAAGATTGATTTGAAAAGTGGGTATCATCAAATTAGAATGAAAGAAGGTGATGAATGGAAAACTGCATTTAAAACAAAATATGGTTTGTATGAATGGTTAGTTATGCCTTTTGGATTAACTAATGCTCCTAGTACTTTTATGAGATTGATGAACCATGTTTTGCGTGCTTTCATTGGAAAATTTGTAGTTGTTTATTTTGATGATATCCTGATTTATAGCAAAAACTTGGAAGAGCATTTGAAGTATTTAAAACTTGTGTTAGATGTGCTTAGAAATGAAAAGTTGTTTGCTAACCTAAAGAAGTGCACTTTTTGCACCGATAAGCTTGTGTTTCTTGGTTTTGTTGTGTGTGCACAAGGAATACAGGTTGATGAAGAAAAGATTCGTGCTATCCAAGAATGGCCAAGCCCATCTAGTGTAAGTAATGTGCGAAGTTTTCATGGACTTGCTAGTTTTTACAGGAGGTTCGTGAAAGACTTCAGTAATATAGCTGCACCGATAACCGAAGTCATCAAGAAAAATGTTGGGTTCAAATGGGGGGAAGAGCAAGAGAAGGCATTTCAATTACTCAAGGATAAGTTAACTCATGCACCTTTACTTGCTTTACCTAACTTTACAAAAACTTTTGAAATTGAATGTGATGCTTCAGGTTTAGGTATTGGCGCCGTGCTTATGCAAGAAGGAAGACCGATTGCATACTTTAGTGAGAAGTTAAGTGGGGCTGCCTTAAACTATCCCACGTATGACAAAGAGATGTATGCATTGGTTCGAGCTTTGGAGACATGGCAGCATTACTTGTGGCCTAAAGAGTTCGTGATTCACACCGATCATGAGTCTTTAAAGCACCTTAAAGTCCAACACAAGCTGAACAAGAGGCATGCACGATGGGTGGAATTCATTGAGACGTTTCCATACGTCATTCGATATAAACAAGGTAAGGAGAACATCGTTGCCGATGCACTTTCTCGAAGGTACATTCTAATCTCTACTCTTGATGCTAAGATTCTTGGTTTTGAGCATATTAAGGAATTGTATCCTTTAGATCTCAATTTTAGTGAAGAATTTGAATCTTGTGAAAAAACAGCCCATAATAAATTCTATAGGCATGAGGGGTTTTTATTTCGAGAAAATAAATTGTGCATTCCAACTTGTTCAGTGAGAGAGTTGCTTGTGCTCGTCACATGGGGGAGGGTTAATGGGACATTTTGGGGTAGTAAAAACATTAGCCTTTTTACAAGAACACTTCTATTGGCCACGCATGAAACAAGATGTTGAGAGAATTTGTGGTAGATGTGTCACATGTAGGCGAGCGAAATCTAGAGTACAACCCCATGGCTTATACACACCTCTTCCAATTCCTAGTGAACCATGGATTGATATTTTAATGGATTTTGTGTTAGGTTTACCTAGGACTAAACACGGTCGAGACTCAATTTTTGTGGTTGTGGATAGATTTTCCAAGATGGCACATTTTATTCCATGTCACAAAACTGATGATGCTTCACATGTTGCTAATTTGTTCTTTAAGGAGATTGTGAGATTACATGGTATGCCTAGAACCATTGTTTCAGATAGAGATGCTAAATTCTTGAGTTACTTTTGGAAGACCTTGTGGTGTAAGTTGGGGACTAAGTTATTATTTTCTACTACTTGTCATCCACAAACTGATGGTCAAACTGAAGTAGTAAATAGGACTTTATCTACTTTGTTAAGGGCTATTATTAAAAAGAACATCAAAACATGGGAAGAATGTTTACCACATGTTGAGTTTGCTTATAATCGTACTATCCATTCTGCTACTAAATTTTCACCCTTTGAAATTGTGTATGGTTTTAATCCTTTAACTCCTTTGGATTTATCTCCTTTACCTGTGACTGAGCGTGTTAATTTAGATGGAAAAAAGAAAGCAGATTTTGTTAAGCAGATTCATGAGAAAGCAAGGCTCAATATTGAGCGAAGAACGGAGCAATATGCAACGCAAGCTAACAAAGGGCCGTCATCTTTGAACCCGGAGATTGGGTTTGGGTACACATGCGAAAAGAAAGATTTCCAGCACAAAGGCGTTCTAAATTGCTTCCCCGAGGCGATGGTCCTTTTCAAGTTCTTGAGCGCATCAATGACAATGCCTACAAGCTAGAGTTGCCTGGTGAGTATAATGTTAGTACTACTTTTAATGTTGCTGATTTATCTCCTTTTGATGTAGGTGATGATTTGAGGACAAATCCTTTTCAAGAGGAGGGGAATGATGAGAACATGGCGGCTAGCACAAGGTGGAATGCGGACCCGAACCACGTGCCAATTGGTCCGGTTACAAGGGCGCGAGCAAAGCGGTTCAAGGACAATCTCAATGGGCTGGTTCAACAAATTTGGGTTGAGACTAATCTGAGTGGCCCAAAGGAGGATACTAGTGATCCACAAGGCTGGGTGTCCATGATTCAAGCTCTAGAATAAATTATAGGCTTGCATGCCAATTTAGGGACTTTTTATATTCATTAGTTTCCTTTTATTTTAGTTTTGGGGTGAATTATATTGGACCATAATATTTCGTAGGCTTAAAAGGGCCCAACTTTAAGCCTCAGCTATTTAAACAGTTTTAGGGTTTGTAATATTCAGTTTTGATCATTAATAATATTGTGAGAGTTTTTCTCTTTGGTTCTTTGAAGAACTATTCGAACTTATCAGATTTACTCTGTGGCGTTCATACCTGGACTTATCAATCGAGTTTTCCATCCTTGATTGTGGCGTCTTCATCCTTTATACCAAGGTTCACATCTGTTATAGGTGTTGGGTCGCGGTTTCCATTGAATCTGACAGTAGAACGGTCCGAGACATTAATCGTGTTACGGGTTTCGTCACATTATTGGCGGGGTTCGTATCAGAGTGCCTCTTTGAACTTCTTTGCCCGAGCCCTCGTAACTGGTCCAATTGGAATTTGAACTGGTTCCCTTGAAGACGTGCCGTGATTTGCATCAGCTAGCCACTGATGCTGGGCACTATCTCTTTAAATTCAATTCCATGGAGGAAACTGATGCAGTCCTTGTAGGGGGCCCGTGGCATGTTGCGGGGCAACCGATCATATTAAGAAAATGGCAAGAAGGTCTGACTCTTGATAAAGAAGCCCCATCCAACCTCCCTCTTTGGGTCAATTTTTACAATATACCTTTAGAATATTGGACCCTTGAGGGACTCAGTCTTATTGCCAGTGTTGTGGGAAAGCCTTTACACGTCCATAAAATGACTGCATCTCGAAGGCGGATTTCGTTTGCTAGGCTGTGTATCGAAGTTGATGCGGCATATGAACTATTGAAGGATTTTGATATTGAAATATTAGATCCTATCAGTGGTGAGAACCAGTGCTTATTAGTATCAGAGTTGAATACCAATGGAGTCCTAAAAGATGTGCTAAGTGCAAGATATTTGGCCATGATTGCTCTAAGATCCATAAGCCACAAACCTCCCATAAATTAGCTCCTATCCCTACTACTAAGACCCAAATCTCAGAAACCCTTGATGAGGGAGGTTGGTTAATCCAAGGCAAAGGTAAGAATATTTTAACCCCAAGGTCCTAAATCCAATACATCCACTAGTAGGGATGGGGTGGGAGTTAATTACATAAATACGAGTTCCCAATTTAAGACCGATAGTAATGTTAAGACAGTCTCCCATACAGCTGAGTCTCCCAATGCTAGCTTGGAACATATAGTTCAGAATATTATTCTTTTTTTCGAAAAAAGGGTAAATCGAACCAAAAAAGGGCCATACCCTAGGATATTACAATAAGCACAAACATCATGCTACGAGAGCTAAACCAAACATTTGAAAAGAAAAGCAACAAGCAAACAAACATAGCAACATGGGATGTACCAAACACAAGAGACATCCCAACTACCCAAAGAACAGGGCCTCCTCAAGATCGTTGTCGTCCCTTGGGATGACTCCCGCTGAATTTCATCTTAGCTTCCTTCTTTTTCTGTCTGTTGGAGAGGGGACTACCCCTTGTAGGGGTCCCGACCTCACTAGCTTGGCCAAAATCACTAACACAGTCATCAATGTCATCCACACTAAAGGGTAGGTGGTTTCCTCTCTGGTCTCACCTCAAGGAACATCTGCATGGTAAGAAGAGCTAGCTTCGGGACAAGATGTCCGGGCGGAGGGAGAAATAGTGGTATCAACTTTCACAGGTTTAGGGTCAGGAGATTCCAAAAGCTGAGAAAGGGCATCAAATCGGTTACCCCTCGCTAGCGGAGTATCCGAGCCATTCGTGCTTTTAGTACAGTAAGAAGTGTGTTCAACAATAGTCTTTTTTCCTCAATCTTTGCCTGAAACAACTTGCCAGGTCCCCTTTTCCTTACCGTTCCTCTTGAGAGGGTGGCGATCTGGATGGCTCAAACCTGCATTCGCAGTCCGAGAACAATCATGACCAAACTGGGAACACTTTTTGCATCGAACTGGGGTCCATTGATATTCCAAATTGATCATTTGTTCTAATAGTATTGCCAGTCTCCTCATCTTCTGATTCAATATGGAATTCATTGAGGAAATATTGAGAGTAACCCATTCTAAGTGTTGGAAGAGGTCTTGGATAACAATGAGGTTCAGGTATCAGTAGCTCCTAACATTTTTTTTCAGAAAAAAGGTTAATTTAAACGAAAAATCCAAACGGCACTGTACAAAGTACAAGGGGCATACCCCAGGATAACAAAAAGCTCAAGCAAAAGGCATCCAGACAATGCAACAAAGGATGGGAAATTAACTAAAGAGAATAACCCAACCTAACATAAAGTACAAAGCATCCTAAAGAAGCTTACAAAATCAAAGGAGTACTGAAAGCTCCAACATAACAAAAAGAGGAGGACCAAGCCATGTCCCAATTATGGAGTAATGGCCCATCTTTCAATGTACTGAGGGAGATGGGGATCATTTTTCCAAGTAGCCTGTATCTGTAAGGAAAATCTGAAGACATATATCTTGTAAAACTCTTTCTTTAGTCTTCATGCCAGTTTTGAAGCTTCGAGTATTCCTTTCCTTCCAAATGCTATAAACAACCAAACCAAGGCACATTTTAGGGACAATATGCCATGGAGTCTTGCCTTTCCACTTGTTCGCTGCCCAGTCCACAAGAGCATCCCATGAGAGGGCAGAATAAGAGATTTTCAACCTATTAAGCACTCCCTGCCATACGTAAGAAGAATATGAGCAATTAAAGAATAAATGGTCATGCGATTCCATCTGTTTATGGCAAAACACACAAGCAAGCGGTCCTGGGGTGTATGTATAAATTCTATCATGGGTGGATAATCTATGAAGAATAGCCAACCACAGGATAAAACTATAACGAGGGATATTACCCGGGAACCTAGTTAGGCCATACCAGTGGATTGTGGGATAATGGATCCGAATATGATCCCAAGTGTTGGTGGATGAGAACACATTATTTGGCGAGGGTAACCATTGGACCACATCACTAGAGGTATTTGGGAGGGGTAGGGAATGAAGTTGGCCTCTAATTTCTATTAATTCAATTGTGTTCGTACGAGGCCATTTCCATTCACTTTTGTCAATAACATGAGAAACTTTAGCATTTAAGGGGATGGCGGCATCATATTGGGCTCGCATTCCGACTCTATCCAAAATAGGTCCCACAGGGTGCCAATTATCATACCAGAGAAAAGTATCACACCCATTACCAATTTTATGCCTAATCATAGGTCTAGCCATCGGTCTAAGTTTAAGGAGCTTTCGCCAATACCAAGAGCATTGGGAAGGGGTCTTGACTTCCCAAAAACTTTTCCTTTTCAACATGTAAGTATGTATCTAGTCCACCCAAAGGGATTTGTTTTTAGAAGTAAACAAGGCCCAAATATGTTTGAGATTTAAAATAGAGTTCAATTGAGTTAGGTTTTTAAGGCCAAGACCCCCTTCCTTCCTAGGTCTACAAACTAAGTCCCAGGCAACTTTAGCTCCATGAGCATTGTCAGTTCCTCCGGTCCAAAGGAATCTACACATTAATATATCAATATGCTTAAGAACACTTTTGGGAAGGATGAACATGGCAGCCCAATAATTTTGAATCCCTGCAAGAACCGATTGAATAAGTTGGAGTCTGCCAGCATAAGAAAGAAATTTGGATGTCCAAGAGGTGATTCTGGAGGAGATTTTCTGGATTAGGTCATCGCAGTCTCCCTTCTTAGGCCTTGTGGTGATTAAAGGAACACCCAGGTACTTCATTGGAAGGGAACCAAGGGTAAATGGGAGAGTATGGCAGATAGCATTGGACGTGCGTCTAAGCTTATCAAAAGAATGTAGTGAGAGAAGCTCCCCCCTCTCTCTAGAATTTTGTTTCCTAATGTTTTTTTTGCTTTTGCTATGAAGAGATACAAAACTACTGGAGTGTTAAATCCTGCCCTCTCTACTATTAATAGATCTAAATCTGATACTGAAGGTGGAGAGCCTATTGGTTTCATCATTTCCAACCCTTCAAAGACCATTGTTAGTAGGATCAATGATGATGGTATTTTTGATGAGACTTGCTGTCATGGATATTCTGAAGAAGATCTTGAACTACATGAAGATTGGGTGAAAGATTCTTCTCATCAAGGTGAACATGAGGTGGGTCAAGCTGTGGAAAGAACTCCCTTCAAATCTCTTCAAGACTCAAAAGAGATTCTTAAGAAGAAGATGAAAGCTACTGAGGATAAGGAGATTGGACATCACACCATAAAAGTCCTCCATGATGGAAACATTATGGAGAAAGCAGCTACCCCAAATTTAATTTCTTCCAAAGCTGCTATAGAAGGAGGTGTGGATGTGGTTGGACAAGCTTGGCAAGTGATGAAGAACAAACAGATCATGAGTACCAAAATACTCTACTCACAGATTCTAATGACTACTTGAGGAAAAGCCTTAAAGTAGCCCAAGCACAAATTCAGAAGATTATGAATGATAAAGAAGGCCTCCTTACTTCTCATGGTAATGCTTCCTATGTCTCTGGGCAAACAGGAAGGACAAATGTAGGAAGAACACACTACAAGCCAGGAAATAAAAGGTATGAGACCAGACCTAAATCAGATTGGAGGAGACACCAGCTTGATCCTTTTGATATCTGTGGGAGTGATATTAGCTCTGGTGAAGATAGTCATGGTAAAGGAGGCATGAGAGTGTGGGTATCTTCCCAACATCAAGATTTAGCTTTGGAAGATGGTGAAATCCATTCGGATGATCCTTTAAACAGAGATCCTAGGGTTGAAAAATCATTGTCAGACCTCAACCATAACTCATCTGCCCAGAAGGATTCAATCTGCAGGGAATACTGGGGAATTAGGAATTCCTAAACCTAGTTCTTATTGTTGGAGAGCAAAGAATGGAGGTTCGGTGTCTGATTCAGAAATTCCCATAATCAAGTCCCCGATTCATTGTAAGAAAACCTCTAACTCTGATACTAGGAGAGGGAAAATTACTAATGTTCCATTTTCTTTTGGAAACAGCACGATGAACGTGGCTAAAGATGATGAAAGTACTGTGTTTGATCTTGAAAACACTAAAAACACTAGCACCGAGAAGTTTGTGGAAGGTGATATCTACGTGCCTACCAACAAAAGCTCCAATGGTCATATTAGTATTTTAAATATACAAGATGGTAAAGATAGTCACGTGGGTACCCCAGGCTTTTCCGAGATTCCCGGCTTGTTGTCTACTCAACAAAGCAAGATACATGGCAGTTTGGTAGCTAAGGGTCACATGGGTACCCCAGAACTCTCCGTGAAACCCGGCCCCTTGTCTAGCCCTACACGCAAGCACGCGGCTTGTTTCTCCACCCATTTGACTTCTTCCCCATCCCTAGGTAGTGTGTCCATTCCTAACCTTTTGAGGCACCCTGCCACTACAAATGTGGAGAAAAATAAAGCTAATAACAGTGGGCCCCAAGCTCAAAACTCCTCAGATCACGTGGCTGCTCAAATTAATTCCAAGCTGAGCCACCTTAGCCATGCAGCCATGAATTTTCCCCCTTTATGTAGTGTTTATTCCAACTCTCATTCTAAAGCCGCTGGACCATCCGTGAGCCCTCATTCTAATTGCACCATTTTGCCAACAGGGATATCTCCCACTGACCCACCAAATTCTCTTAATTCTGTTCCTACACAAGGCACCAAATGGACAACAATATTACAGCCTAAATTTGCTACTGGGCTAAAGTTGAACTACTATAAACCTAATAGAGATATGGAACGAATTAAAGTCAGTATCCCTAAAGACATAGCTGATGAAGGCAGCAAGGTTTGGGATAACATGTTGGTTGGATACTTCATTGGTAAACGACTACCCTACTCTCTGGTTAAGGCTGTTTCCTCCAGACTTTGGGGCAAATTGGGACTGCACGACATGTTAGCCACGGAATCTGGCTATTTCTTCTTCAGATTCAACTCCAAGGAGGAAAGTGATGCTATTCTAGAAGGTGGCCCTTGGCATGTTGCTGGACAACCTATAATCCTCAGAAATTGGCAACAAGGGATGGAACTAACAAAGGAAGCACAATCCACAATTCCCATCTGGGTCAACATATATAATATTCCTCTTGAATATTGGAACAGTGAAGGTGTCAGTTACATTGCCAGTGCTGTTGGGAAACCCCTTCATGTCCATACAATGACAGCATCGTGCCGAAGAATCTCTTTTGCCAGAATTTGTGTTGAAGTTGATGCAAAATTTGAACTGGTTAAGGACTTTGATCTGGAAGTTGAAAACCCTATCAGTGGAGAGCTTGAGTTGATTAATATTAAAGTTGAGTATCAATGGAGCCCAATTCGATGTGCGAAGTGTAAAAAATTTGGTCATGATTGTAACAAAATACCAAAACCAGAGTTAGCCCTAAAGCAAGCTCAATCAATTGCAAGGCAGCAACCCATTACTCAGCAGGACCAGGGGGAAGGAGTGTGGATGATGAAAGATAAAGGCAAGAATGTGGTAGTAGAAGTTATCACTACTGTTCCGTCTACTTCTTTCCATATCCCACCAACAGTCGCCTTGATCCCTATATCCAATATGGAGGTTGAATCTTCCCAGAACATCAAGGAAGCAGGGAATTCTAAAGGCAGTGTAACTATTACTTGCCCTAGTGTTCGTCACCAGCAAGAAATTCCAAAAGCTAATATGTTCTCTATTTTGGAAAAGGAGAGTGAAGAAGTTGAAGTTGAAGATATACTTATACAGACTAGTTTGGATGGACAAGGTAATCAAGGAGAGGTTAATCATGGTCCTTCCTTGGTTGACACTGGGAAATTTACACCTACTATAGCATGAAATGGGGCAACAGACCATATTACAGAGAAACTCTTGGATCTTCCCACTTCTCCTATACAGGTTTGTGAAGATGCTAGAAATGTTGTGCTCTCTATACAGACTAATCCGGATGGACGAGGCAATGAAAGAGGGGCAGATGATGTTGAGCCATTAGAACTTTCAGTAGGACAAGAATTGGTGAATCCCATTACTCCCGTACAGGTCTCTCTCTCTCCCTCCTCCTCTAAATCTCAGTCCCCTCATAAAATTACTAAGCAAGGAAAGAGGAATAAGATAAATAGTTCCTCAGGTAAAAGACGACACCCCTTTAAACGTACTTAATGAATATAGGATGTTGGAATATTAGGGGCCTTAATCAAATTTCAAAACAAATGGAAATTTCCAAATTTGTTATTTCTAATCATATTGATGTGTTGGGAATTACTGAATCCAAAGTTAGAATGCCTAACCAAGACAATATACAAAAAAGAACTCTTCCTAGTTGGAATTTTGTCACTAATAGCCAACCAAATTCGGTAGATAGAATTTGGGTTGGCTGGAACCCAAACAAAGTTTCCTTAACTATTTTGAAAAACACTAGGCAGCTTATTCATGTATCTATCCAAGATATTAATCTGTCTACTTCTTTTGTCTATGGTTTTAACACTATCCAAGACAGAAGAAGTCTGTGGGCTGATATCAAGTCCATATCAGCCTCCCTTGGTCACATTCCCTGGATTACTCTTGGTGACTTCAACGCGGTTCTTAACTCTAATGAGAAGTTTGGGAGTAATCCTTGGAAAGACCAAGGGGCTGAGGAATTTAATGCATGTGTGAATACCTCTTGCCTTGTAGATCTTCGGTTCACAGGGATTTACTTCACTTGGAGCACTGGCAGGTACAAGGAAAAGCTGGATCGAGCTCTCGTCAATCAAGAATGGCTAGTCAAATTTCCCTCAGCCTATGCTCAGTTTCTCCCCTCTGGTATTTCTGATCATTCTCCTATTCTTGTGAAAATGGATAATTCTAGTAGAAGGAAAGGCCACACCTTTAAATTCTATAATTATTGGACCTCTTTGGAGAAGTTTGATGACTTAGTTAAAAACTCTTGGGCCAATAATGTTGAAGGTAACTACCAATTCCAGTTATGTAAAAAACTTAAGAATCTCAAAACGGATCTTAAAAAATTTTCCAAAAATTCTATAGGTAGAGAAAAGGTGCATGCTAACGAATCTAGAGAAAGCCTTATGCAATGTCAAAGGTTATTAGATGATCACCCGCATGACTTAACCCTAAAAGCTCAAGAACGTCACCTCTTGGGTGTGTTTCTAGAAGCTATTCGTGTGGAAGAGGAAGTGATGAGACAAAAATCTAGAGTCCAATGGCTTGAAGCAGGGGATAAGAACACCACTTTCTTTCACCAATCCATCACAAATCGTCGAAATAGAAAACGGATTGTGTCGCTTCTCCTACCTAATGGAGAACAGACAAAAAATGACAATGAAGCCCAACAGGAAGCCATTAGCTATTTCAAAACTATGCTTGGTACCCCTGCTGCTAACAATTACCCTGGTTACAGTGTGCTAAGGAATATTATCCATAAAAGGATCCCCACGGAAGCTTTTTCTAGTATGGATAATATTCCTAGTGATCTCGAGATCAAAGAGGCTATGTTTAGCATCCATAGTAACAAAGCTCCGGGTCCTGACAGTTATAATGCCCATTTTTTTTAAAGAAACTTGGAATATTACCGTTCCCCTTGTTACTCTTGCTATTAAAGAATTTTTTATCCATGGAGAACTTTTGGGAGAGTCCAATGCTACAATTATTGCCCTTATTCCGAAAATTTCAAATCCTTCTAAAATGGGTGATTTTCGTCCTATTTCGTGTTGCAACACCATTTATAAATGTATATCTAAAATCATTGCAAAAAGACTCCAACTTATCCTTCCCAATCTTGTGGACAATGCCCAATCTGCTTTTATCAAGGGTTGAAAAATAAGTGATAATATTCTATTAGCTCAGGACCTCATGAGGGACTACCATAAGCCCTCGGGTCAACCCCGTGCAGCTGCTAAGGTTGATCTTATGAAAGCCTATGATAGGGTTAGTTGGAGGTTTCTGTTGGACTTAATTGACATGTTAGGGTTTCCCCCCAAAATGCAACTCTGGATAAAAAAAGTGTGTCACAAGCCCTAAATACTCCATCAACTTTAATGGGGAATTCATTGGATATTTCGACGGTGCTAAAGGCCTTAGGCAGGGTGACCCACTCTCCCCCTACCTTTTTGTCTTTGTGATGGACACATTGAGCCAATTGATAAAACACAATATTACAGAATCAGCTCACTTTAAATATCATTGGAAATGTGATAAGATGAAAATATCCCATCTTTGCTTTGCGGATGACCTTCTTTTAGTTTTTTTATGGGGATAAAGGTTCTGCTCAACTTATGAAAAACACGCTTAGCCAATTCTATGATCTTACTGGCTTACTTGCTAATACTAGCAAGAGTTGTTTATTTACCTCTGGCATTGATGATAATACTGTTAATTCCAAATACCACATATTCCAGTTTACTATTGGATCTCTTCCTCTTAAGTACCTAGGTGTCCCTCTAATAACATCTAAACTAAAGAAGGGAGATTGTCAGGAACTTGTCAATAAAATTAGCTCTAGAATTACTTCTTGGACGTCTAAATGCCTTTCCTATGCTGGAAGAATCCAATTAATTCATTCTGTTCTGACAGGTATCCAAAACTACTGGTCTAGTATGTTTATCTTACCTAAAAGTGTTTTAAAAGAGGTTGAAAAGTTGTTAAGAAGATTTCTTTGGACAGGTGGCATTGAGAAAGCTCATGGGGCAAAAGTTGCTTGGGACCTTGTTTGCCGTCCTAAAAAGGAAGGAGGCTTGGGTTTGAAAAACCTTGTCCAACTCAACAAAACCTTGAATTTAAAGCATATCTGGTCCCTTTTCTCTTCCGGACCAAACTCTTTGTGGGTGGATTGGGTTAAAACTTATTTTTTAAAAGACAAAAGCTTTTGGGTTGTTAAGGTGCCCTCCCAGAGTTCTTGGTATTGGCGAAAACTCCTTAAACTCAGAGACATGGCCAGACCTCTTTTGAAACACAATATTGGTAATGGGTGCGGTACCTTCTTATGGTATGACAAATTTTTTTTTTTTCGGAAAAAAGGTAAATTTAACGAAAAGAAAGCCAAACGGCACTGTACAAAAGTACAAGGGGCATTCCCCAGGATATACAATCAGCGCAAAAGAGAAAATGCATCCAAACCATGCAACATAGGATAGGAAAAAATCAAAAGCCAAAAACCAAGATAGTGATCCATCCTAGCAACCAAATGCACAAAGCAAACTTGCAAAACTCACAAATAAATCAAAACACAAGATTTATAATAAGGCAAAACCAAACGCCCCAAACTCCCCAATTATGTAGTAATGGCCCATCTATCAATGTACTGAGGAAGATGGAGATCGTTCTTCCATGTTGCTTGAATCTGTAAGGAAATCTGGAGACAGATATCTTGTAACACTCTTTCCTTAGGCTTCACTTCAAGTTTGAAACTGCGAGCATTCCTTTCTTTCCAAATGCTATACACAACCAAACCAATGCACAATTTAGGAACAACCTGCCTTGGAGTCTTTCCTTTCCACTTGTTCGCTGCCCAAGCCACAAGATCATCCCAAGAAGGGGCGGAATAAGAGATGTTCAACCTGTTAAGAATTCCCTACCAAACATAAGAAGAATATGAGCAATTAAAAAATAAATGGTCATGAGAGTCCAAAGCTTTGTGACAAAGAACACAAGCAAGAGGTCCTGGTGTGTAAGTATAGATTCTATCATGTGTGGATAATCTATGGAGTATGGCCAACCACATAATAAAACTATATCGAGGGATATAACCCGGGAACCGTGTGAGGCCATGCCAAGGGACTTTGGGATAGTGAGTTCTAATATAATCCCAAGTGTTGGCAGAAAAAAACACATTATTTGGGGAGGGTAACCGTTGAATCACATCACTTGTGGTAGTGGGGAGAGGCAAGGAATGTAATTGGCCTCTAATATCCATTAATTCAAGAGTGTTTGTAAGCGGCCAATTCCATTCACTTCCATTAATAACATCAGAAACTTTGGCATTTAAAGGGATAGCAGCATCATATTGGACACGTCTACCAACTCTGTCCAAAATAGGACCCATAGGATGCCAGTTATCATACCAGAGAAAGGTGCCACACTCATTACCAATCCTATGCTTAAGCATTGGTCTAGCCATAGTCCTAAGTTTAAGGAGCTTTCGCCAGTACCAAGAGCATTGGGATGGGGTCTTGACTTCCCAAAAACTTTTCCTTTTCAACATGTAAGCATGTATCCAGTCCACCCAAAGGGACTTGGTTTTAGAAGTAAAAATAGCCCAGATATGTTTAAGATTTAAAATAGAATTCAATTGAGTAAGGTTTTTGAGACCAAGACCCCCTTCCTTCTTAGGTCTACAGACTAAGTCCCAAGCAACTTTAGCACTATGTGCCTTTTCGGTTCCTCCGGTCCAAAGGAATCTACACATTAAACTCTCAATATGCTTAAGGACACTTTTAGGAAGAATAAACATGGCAGTCCAATAATTTTGTATCCCTGCAAGGAACGATTGAATAAGTTGAAGCCTGCCAGCATAAGAAAGAAATTTAGAAGTCCAAGAAGTTATTCTAGAGGTGATTTTCTGGATGAGATCATCGCAATCTCCCTTTTTTAGTCTAGTGGTGATCAACGGAACACCCAGGTACTTCATTGGGAGGGAACCAAGAGTAAACGGGAGACAGAGACATATTTCAGTAGAAGTGCTTTCCTCCATTCCTGTAGTAAACAAACAACTTTTGTTATCATTAGCCTTCATGCCAGTAAAGTTATAAAATTGATCTAAAGAATTTTTCATAATTGACGCAGAATGTACATCACCATTGAAAAATAAAAGAAGATCATCAGCAAAACAAAGGTGGGAAATTTTGAGTTTATCACATCTCCAATGGTATTTAAAATTAGGGGACCGTTGGATGTTATGGTGGATCAATTGGCTAAGGGTATCCATGACAAGAACAAAAAGGTAAGGTGACATAGGATCACCTTGCCTAAGACCTCTAGCACCCTCAAAGTATCCTACAGATTCCCCATTAAAGTTAATAGAGTACTTAGGACTAGTAATACAAGCTCTAATCCACCCATGCATCCGAGGAGGAAAACCAAGAACATCAAGAAGGTCAAGTAAAAATTCCCAACTCACACTGTCATAAGCTTTCATTAGGTCAACCTTAGCCGAGGCTCTAGGGTGGCCAGAAGGCTTATGATAGTCCCTCATAAGATCTTGGGCAAGGAGGACATTGTCACTGATTTTCCTACCCTTGATAAAAGCAGACTAGGCATTGTCAACCAGAGAAGGTAAAATTTTTTGAAGCCTCTTGGATATAATTTTAGAAATGCATTTGTAAACAGTGTTACAACACGAGATAGGCCTAAAGTCATTCATCTTAGAGGGATTGAGGATCTTGGGAATAAGAGCAATAATGGTAGCATTTGACTCAGTTAACAATTGGCCCGAAGTAAAAAATTCTTTGATAGCTTTAGTAACTAAAGGTCCAGTTGTAGTCCAGGTTTTCTTAAAAAAGTGAGCATTATATCCATCAGGACCCGGAGCTTTGTTGCTGTGGATACTAAAGAGGGCTTCCCTAATCTCATCATCGTTAGGGATGTCATCCATAGGGTTAGATAAATCAATAGGGATACGCTTATGGATGACCCTCCTCAGTTCACTAATACCAGGGTAGGGGTTATCCGCAGGGGTGCCAAGTATAGATTTAAAGTATCTCACCGCTTCTATTTTGGCTTCCTCTTCATTGGTGGTCTTGGTACCATCAGGTTGAACAAGCGTAACAATACGTTTATGGTTCCTACGATTTTTAACAGAATTGTGAAAATAAGTAGTGTTCTTATCCCCAGCATCTAGCCATTGAATTCTAGATTTTTGCCTAATTATTTCCTCCTCAATGTGAATGGCTTTTAAGTAAACCTGCATAAGTTCTTTTTCAAGAATTCTAAGGGTAATGTCGCTTGGTCTTTCATCCAGCTCCCTTTGGCAAGCCCAAAGGTCTTCCCTAGCTTTATTAGCTAAGATTCTCTCCCTACCTAAAGAATCCTTGGTTAAAAGTTTCAGGGCCCCTTTAAGGTTTTTTAAGCTATGGAATAATTGAAATTGGAAAGTGCCATTAAAGTACTTAGTCCATGCAGTGCTCACAGTATCATTAAATTTATCCAACTCTGTCCAATAATTATAAAACTTAAAAGGTTTACCTTTTCGTTTAGCAGAGGGAGATAAGTTGACAATAATAGGAGAGTGGTCAGAGATACCAGAGGGGGGGAAGTCTGCATAAGCAGAGGGGAATATATCCAGCCATCTAGTATTAACCAGAGCTCTGTCCAGCTTTCTTTTGGTAAAATTAACGGAGTCAAATTGCCGGTTGCACCAAGAGAAGAAAATACCTGTAAATCTGAGATCTACAAGACAAGTGGCACTCACAAGATCATTAAATTCAACAGCTCCTTGGTCTCTCCCTGGTTTACCCTCAAAGATTTCATTAGAGTTTAAGACAGAGTTGAAATCCCCAAGGCTAATCCAAGGAGTATCACCAATAGAAGCTGCAATATGTCTCAAGGTAGACCAAAGGGGCCTTCTACCTTGGATAGTGTTAGAGCCATAAACAAAAGAGGCCTCAAACGACTGTAAATGGTCCATAGACTCAATTTTTACATGGATAACTTGCCTAGTAATTTGTATGATAGTTAAAATTACTTTATTAGGGTTCCATCCAACCCAAATCTTATCTACAGATTCCGGTTGGCTATTAGTAATAAAGTTCCAATTTGGAAGCATGGTCCTTTGTATCTGGGTTTGATTTGGAATTCTCACTTTGGTTTCAACAATACCCATAACATCAATTTTTTGGGTAAAAACAAATTTAGAAATTTCTTGTTGTCTAGTGGCCTGATTAAGCCCTCTAATATTCCAGCAACTTATAATCATTAACGACGTTTAGAGTTGTGTTTTTTCTTACCTGAAGAGCCCCCTGATTTGTTCTTCTACTTATTGGAATGGCCTGGAGAGATCTTAGGGCTAGGTGCTTCCAAATACTTTTCCTGTAAAGGAACTGGGATTGATGGTTCTTCAGCATCACTTGATTCCTCATTAGAAATTGGGTTCTTGAAAAAGGAATTAATTTTACCCAATCTGGCTGGAATTAGACTCCACATGAGAGGTGTTGCAATCACTAGTCTTCTGCACAATTTGGAGGTCTAAACTAGGTTCTGAAGAGTTAGTTTCCCTGGTTTCCTCATTAAGACCAGGATAAGAATTGAAGCTGGAAGGAGATTTGAGAGCTGACTCCTCTAGAAAGTTCGACATCAAAGTAGTAGAGAGGGTAGAACCATCAATAGTCTTCTCGAGAGGCACCGACTCATTACACTTACCTGTATCAGTTAATTTTGGGGCTGCAACCCTCAAATCAATAGGCTGGTTACCAACTTCTTCTTCTATATTTGCCTCTACAAGCATGGAGAATTTATTATGCTCCTCAAGAGCCTCCCCCTGTTTGAGCAGAGTAGAGTCCTGAATTTTCTCAACTGTTGTGGTATTATCATTCGTCAGCCCATTAGATCTATCACTATAATCTTATTGTTCCTGAGAAGATGCAGACCCCCTTCCTACCTCATTGGTTGATGTTTGAACCTTGCTTTTCATAATATTCTTGCCTTTGCCTTGTTTCATCCATCCTTCTTCTTCTTGGGAAGTTTTAGCTTGTAGTGCTTGTCTAATTATAATTTGGGTTGTGGGCAATTTAGCACAATCATGCCCAAATTTTTTGCATTTCACACACCGAATAGGATTCCATTGGTATTCAACACGAAGTGTCACTCTTTCTTGCTCTGGATTATCACTTCCCACTTCCAAAGTTTTCAATAACTCATGTTCAGCATTAATTTCAATACAAATACGGGCATATGAGATCCTCCTGCAGGTAGCTGTCATTCTGTCAACGTGTAAAGGTTTCCCTAAAGCACTAGCAATGTAACTCATGCCTTCAGAATTCCAGTATTCGAGGGGGATGTCATAAATGTGAACCCAAATAGGAACTGAAGATGGAGCATTCTTGGTTAATTCAAGCCCTGCTTCCCAGTTTTTTAGAAGAATAGGTTGGCCTGCAATGTGCCAGGGACCTCCTTCCAAGACTACAGCACTCTCATCCCTGCTCCTAAATTTGAAAAAGTAGTGTCCTGATCCAGTAGCTAGCATATCTATAAGCCCCAACTTGCTCCACATCTTAGCTGTAGTTTCCTTAACATAGGTGTAGGAAATTTTTCTCCCAATGAAATACCCAACAAGAGTGTTCTCCCAGTTTCTGCAACCTTTTTCAATCGTGTCCTTGGGGACTGAAACAATGTGCCTTCCAAATTTATCTTGAGGTTTGATATAATTGACCTTAATTTCATTAGGATTGCTTTGGGTCATGAGGGAAGCCCAACTAGCCTTTTGAGGGGTAGTTTCAGTTGTGTCATTAGCTACATACCCATTAGGCTGAGAACACTTTCCTAAGCTCCTGTGAATAGCATGTGACTGCAGTTTTGTTTCAAGATCCGAACCTTGCATGTGGCCTCCAATTGTGGACAAAGCACCTAAAGTCCCGGATCTTGAGACAGCACCATCAATTAGTCCAGAGGACTTTTTATTATCCATAGGACAAACCGTTTGTTTCTCAGAACCCACGTGAGGAGAGAGAGAGGTGTTTGCCTTATCTCCGATTTTAATTAGACTGTCTTGATTTGCCAAGAAACCATTGTGTGCTAAAGTGTTGGCTTGAGCATAGTTAGCCACGTATGGGACATTGCCAGCAGGATTAGGTAGCGAACAGGTGGGATTGGCAGCAGACAAAGCGCCGGGTTTCTCGGGTAAAGCTGCCTGCCCCATGTGACTTCCCATAGCATTAATAAAATTTAAATTGTTAGTCTCACCTCCAATATGACCGTTAGGCAGTAAGGGCTCGGGAGTGTGAGATTCACGGGCAACAATCACTTTAGACAAGCCTCCTGATTTTGCGGAAAAAGAATTAGTGCCCATGTGATGCCGGGCAGCTTTATTCACATGGGTCCAATGAGCCACATAGCCGTTAGAAGTATCAAGGGTAGGGGCGTGGGAATTAAAGTGAGCGTGAGAGTCACTTGCCGAAAACTCTTTGGGATCAATGGAGCTCCTATTATCCAGATCAAAACATGGAACTTTTTCATTTTCCTGTCCTTTACAAAGAAAGCCATTGTTCTTCCTTGGATTCAAAAAAGGAGTTTCAGAGTCAGAAATTGAACCATTTCTCCTAGCAGTCCTCACATTTGTACCAACACTAATAATTTCTCCTTCTTCACAATCAGATAAAGTATTTTGGACATGTGTAACATTCTGCACCTCAGAGTCTGAAAGAGAACTACTCTGTTTTCTCCTCCAACAGAATGACCCACCATTATTCTTGTTGCCTTTGTGCCCTTTAAACCCAGTATAAAACTTTCCTCTATTCATATGATTTGTAAATTGGGACTGATTGATGGTTTTCAGATCTCTGAGCTCAGTTTGAAGTTGCCTAATCAAATCATGGGCAGCAGCAAGATCATTAGAACCTGAGGCTAGAGATTTCCGTTTGAGGAGCTCATTAGAATCTTGCAGCTTTAGAAATTGTGGTGCCATCACAGTATCCCCATCATCCATATCTTCATGGCCAGAAGTGTGCTCTTCCCACTCCTCTGATAATTCCAGATCTTCTTCAGATACCTCATAACCCTTGACTTTAGACAACTCAGAGACTCCATCATCTCCCACACCATAAACAATGGACTTTGACGGATTTGAAATTATAAAGCCCCTTCCAATAGGTTCCATGTTAGAAACCCCTGTGCTAATCATAAGCTTCTCAGTAGGTTGAATCTTGGAACTGTCTTCTTTCAAAAGCTGAGAAGATGCATATGCTGGTTTAGCCACATTGAGTACTCTAATCTTCCCTTCAGAATGGGTATCACCAACATGAGGCCCATTTTTGAGTAGCACAGATTCATCTCCTTTAAGACTGTATTTACTCTCCAAAGCTGGAGCAAGAAAACCTTTAAAACCTGTGGGATTCTTATCCATAGATGAATGACAACCAAGAAAAAAGACAAACTGGATGAAGAAGAGGGAATGAAAAGAAGGAGAAGAGGAAAAGGAAGAGAAAACAGAATAGAATGAGGGAGATGAAAGACAAGCTTAACCAAATTCTAGAGAGAGGTGAGAGCTTCTCTCTCTAGAAAACATCTTTTTTTTAACTTATGGTATGACAATTGGCACCCTTTAGGCCCACTCTTGGATAAGTTTAGCCCTAGAGTCGCCTATGACGCATCTATTCCCTTGAATGCGAAAGTTATGGATATCATAGCCGATAGGGATTGGCAATGGCCTCTCACTAACACGCTAGAACTCATGGAAATTCGAAACCACATGCTTGAACTTCCCCTCCCCTCTGATAATCATGATAGTGCCATGTGGGTTCCTTCCCCTAATGGGAAATTTAATCTTGCCCATACATGGGACCACCTCCGAGTCATTTGCCCTAAGGTCCCATGGCATCGACTCATTTGGTTCCCAGGAAATATACCTAGGCATAGTTTCATCTTTTGGTTGGCTATTCTTAACAGGTTATCTACTCATGACAGGATTTTCCACTTCACACCTGGCCCGCTGGGATGTGTCTTCTGCCATCAAGGTATGGAATCTCATGATCACTTGTTTTTTGGTTGCTCATTCTCTTCTTTTATTTGGCAGGCACTGATGCAAAGATTGGAGATTACTTCCCATGCTTCCTCTTGGAGCTCTGTTGTGGAATGGGCAGCTAGGACTTGGACAAAGAAAACTCCCAACCACATCATCCCTAAAATGTGCCTTGGGTTGGTGGTCTATAGCATTTGGAAAGAAAGAAATGCGCGAACATTCAAATCTGAAGTTAAATCAAAGGAAAGGCTCCTACAAGAGATCTATCTCCAAATATCTATACAGATCCAAATCAAGTGGAAGAATGACCCTCATCTCCCTAATTACATAGCTAGATGGACTTAGTTTGTCACTGATTTTTGTATGTTGTAATTTGGTTTTATTTTGAACATTTTGCTTGTTCATCTTTGTTGAGGGGGGCCCTTGGGCTTTTTTGATTTGTTTTTAGAGGTTCCCCCTCTTCCTTTCATTCGTTCTTTGTTCTTTTGCTTGGATGGGTTCTTTTCTTGGTTCTTGCCTTTTGATTGTCTCTCATCCATAGTGCATCACCTGGATGCTTTTGTTTGCGCTTATTGTTTATCCTGGGGTATGCCCCTTGTATTTTGTACAGTGCCGTTTGGCTTGTTCTTTTATTTATTCACCATTCACCGAAAAAAAAAAAGCATTGGACGTGCACTCATCCATTCCTATAAGAAACAAACAGCTTTTGTTAGCATTAGCCTGCAATCTAGTGAAGTTATAAAATTGGTCCAAGGAATTCTTCATAACAGATGCAGAATGAACATCACCATTGAAAAATAAAAGAAGGTCATCAGCAAAACAAAGGTGAGAGATTTTGAGTTTATCACACCTCCAATGGTATTTAAAATGTGAAGATCTTTGGAGGTTTTGTTGAATCAATTGGCTAAGAGTATCCATAACAAGAACAAAAAGGTACTGTGACATAGGGTCACCTTGCCTAAGTCCTTTAGCACCTTCAAAGTACCCAACAGATTCCCCATTAATGTTAATAGAGTACTTAGGACTAGTTATACATGCTTTGATCCACCCTTGTATCCTAGGAGGAAAGCCAAGGACATCAAGGAGATCAAGTAAAAACTCCCAACTCACACTATCGTAAGCTTTCATAAGGTCGACCTTAGCCGCAGCTCTAGGATGGCTAGAAGGCTTATGATAGTCCCTCATTAGATCTTGGGCAAGAAGAACATTATCACTGATTTTCCTACCTTTAATGAAGGAAGATTGGGCATTATTAACCAGAGTAGGTAAAACTTTTTGAAGTCTCTTGGATATAATTTTAGAGATGCATTTATAGACAGTGTTACAACATGAGATAGGCCTAAAGTCACTCATCTTAAAAGGATTGGGGATCTTGGGGATAAGAGCAATAAGGGTAGCATTGGACTCAGTTAACATTTGGCCAGAAGTAAAAAATTCTTTAATAGCTTTAGTAACTAAAGCTCCAGTAGTGGTCCTGGTTTTCTTAAAAAAATGAGCATTATAGCCATCCGGACCCGGAGCTTTATTACTATGGATACTTAGAAGGGCTTCCTTAATATCATCGTCACTAGGAATGTCATCCATTATGTTAGATAACTCGGTAGGGATACGCTTATGAATGACCTTCCTCAATTCACTAATGCCAGGGTAGGGATTAGTCGCAGGGGTGCCAAGCATGGATTTAAAGTATCTAATCGCTTCAAGTTTAGCTTCCTCTTCATTAGTGGTCTTAGTACCATCAGGTTTAACAAGAGACACAATGCATTTGCGATTCCTACGATTTTTAACAGAATTGTGAAAATAGGAAGTGTTCTTATCCCCGGCATCAAGCCATTGAATTCTAGATTTTTGCCTTATTATCTCTTCTTCAATGTGAATAGCTTTTAAGAAAACCTGCATAAGCTCTTTTTCAAGGATTCTAAGGGTAGAGTCTCCAGGTTTGTCATCAAGCTTCCTTTGGCAATACCAAAGGTCTTCCCTAGCCTTATTAGCTAAGATTTTCTCTTTACCTAAAGAATCCTTGGTTAGAATTTTAAGAGCACCCTTAAGGTTCTTTAAGCTTTGGAATAATTGAAATTGGAATGTGCCTTCAATGTGTCTAGCCCAGGAGGAACGAACAGTATCATTAAAGTTTTCCACCTCTGTCCAATGATTGTAAAATTTAAAAGGTTTACCTTTCCGTTTAGCAGTAGGAGATAAACTGACAATAATAGGAGAGTGGTCAGAGATACCAGAGGGGGGAAAATCTGCATAAGCTGAGGGAAACACATCCAACCATCTAGGATTGACGAGAGCTCTGTCAAGCTTTCGTTTGGTAAAATGAATAGAGTCGAATTGCCGATTGCACCAAGTGAAGAAGATACCTGTAAATCTAAGGTCAACAAGACAAGTGGCATTCACAAGATCATTAAATTCAACAGCTCCTTGGTCTCTCCCTGTATTACCCTCAAATATTTCATTAGAGTTTAAGACGGAGTTAAAATCCCCGAGGCTAATCCAAGGGATATCACCAATGGTAGCTGCAATATTTCTCAAGGTAGATGAAAGAGACCTCCTGCCTTGGATGGTGTTAGAGCCATAAATAAAAGATGCTTCAAAGGACTACAATTGGTCCAAAGAATCAATTTTAACATGGATAACTTGCCTAGTACAATATAAAACAGTTAAATTGACTTTATTAGGATTCCAGCCAACCCAGATTCTATCCACTAAATCTGGTTGGCTGTTAGTGATAAAGGTCCAATTAGGAAGCATGGTCCTTTGTATTTTGTCTTGGTTGGGTATTCTAACTTTGGTTTCAACAATACCCATAACATCAATTTTGTGATTAAAAACAAACTTAGAAACCTCTTCTTGTTTAGTGGCCTGATTCAGGCCTCTAATATTCCAGCAACCAATAATCATTAACGACGTTTAGGAGAGTGTTTTTTCTTACCTGAAGAACCTCCTGACTTGTTTTTTTTTTTTTTTTTTTTTTCGGTAATCGGGGGTGTCCGGGTCAGCTTGCGCACACCTCGACTAATCCCCCGAGGCCTGGAGACGTCGGGTGAATACTCCAGTGGCCACGATCCCCATGACTCGAACACTCGAACATTAAACCTCTTAGGTAGTACACCCAAGAAGCTTACCATTCGGCCACAAGGGACTTGGTTACCTCCTGACTTGTTATTCTTCTTGTTGGAATGACATGGAGAGATCTTAGGGCTAGAATACTCCAAATACTTCTTAGGCGAAGGCACTTGGACTGACTGTTCCTCATCATCCCTTGAGCCCTCAAGATGGATTGGAGTATGGAAGAAGGAATTAGTGTACCCCCTCTGCCCGGAGTAGGGACCCACTTTAGAGGTACTGCATTCACTTGTCTTTTGCACAATTTGGAGCCCAAATTGAGGCTCTGAGGAGTAGGTATCCCTGTTTTCTCTATCCTGATTAGAGTTATGGTTGGGGCTATTTGAAGATTTACAGTCCAACTCTGCTGGTGAGGCTAATACCGGACCATTGGAGCAGGTGTAGCCTTCTCTAAGTTTCTCAGTTTGTACCATCTTACTATATTTACTTTCATTAGGCAATTCCATTTCCTTAGAGATCAGAACAGGGTCATTAACCTCATCCCCTTCAACAACAACACTGCTTGGAATTGCAAAATTAGTTGGTTCAACAATGCTTCTTTGCTTATCTCCCTAAACAACTTGTTTCCTCACTCCATCATCCTTCAAAATCTCATGAGAGTCTTCATTATCAATTTGGTTATCTTTCTGGGAACAAGTAGCCTTAGTGACTATAGGCATAGGCTTATCATCTCCAATCCCTCTTTCTGGAATATCAAGCTGAAAATCTTCATTTTCTGTGGATTTCAAAGAAGAGAATTGGTTCTTGAGCACAGGGCCAGCATTGGCAACACTGGGGCCTTTCCCTTGCCGTGGAAGAATAGCTTCATTCTATTCTCTATCCTTCACATCAGTCTGGTTGTTATTAGTTTCTGGAGCAATAGCATTGGTCATCCTACCCTTGCCTTTGACTTTCAAAGCATCATCATCAGTTAGCAGCTGAGGATTGGGGGTTTGAATCTTAGGTTTATGGGCTACATTAAGTTGTTGGATCTTTGAACAATCATGTCCAAATCTTTTACATTTGGCACACCTAATTGGGGTCCATTGGTATTCCACCCTAATGTTGATTCTCTCAGCATCAGAGCCTTCCACCTGGATATCAAAGTTGTGCAACAACTCATGTTCAGCCTGGACTTTAATACAAATCCTAGCATATGATATTCGTCTACAGGTTGCTGTCATTCTGTCAACATGCAGTGGCCTCCCAACCGCACTAGCAATATAACTAAGCCCCTCAGGAGTCCAATATTCTAAGGGGATATTGAAGAGATGTACCCAAATTGGAACTGATGAAGGAATTTCCTTGTCAAGCACAAGGCTTGGGTGCCAGCTTTTCAACAGAATTGGTTGTCCTCCAACATGCCAGGGTCCCCCTTCAAGGACATTAACACTTTCTTCTTTGGAGCTAAATTGAAAAAAGAAATGCCCTGAATCAGTAGCAAGCATGTCAATCAATCCCTTGGTAGCCCACGTTCTGGAAGTTGCATTTTTGACAAAGGTGTAAGGGAGCTTCCTCCCAATAAACGAGCCAACAAGAGTGTACTCCCAGTTTCCTTTACCAATTTCAGATAAATCAGTAGGTAATATAACCAGGTTCCGCCCAGTACCAAGTCTTGGCTTAACATAATTGACCTTGAACTCAGGTTTAGGTTTACCTTTAATGAGGGAAGCCCAGCTGGGATTGGGATTAGTCATATTAGTTATGGGAGGCGTAACAGAAGGGCTACCATATGTATTGTTATCATGTAGTGAAGAGTTAAAATGTTGGATCCCATTTGCATTGATACAATGTCCCTCCACGTGTGCTGCACCTTGAGTATTACCGAGGATAACCCCAGGCAAGGCGCCTGGTTTAACAATAGCGCCTAAAGTATGGTTTACAAACATCTGGCATGGCCCGCAGAGGACCATTAATAAAATTACCACCCACTTGAGACTGGGAAACCACAAGACTTTTGCGTGTAGAATCAGTGGCTAAGCCGTGTTGGACTGAAAAGTTAGGTGAGCCCATGTGATCTGCAGACAAGGCGCCATGAAATCCGGGACTAGCTGAGACAGTGGGGCCCGGGACCCTAGGAGCTTGATGTGTTGAATTGTTGACCGCTTCCTGTGGCTTATGGAAAGGCCCTTTAGACAAGGCACCAGATTTTACGGAATGTGCAGGAGATCCCATGTGCTTGTCCTTAGCGGTAATATAATTTAAATTTATAGTACCCCTTGTAATATGACCGTTAGACTCATAGGGGTTTGGAGCGTGGGTCGCACGAGCTAACAACACATTGGAATTGGAGACAGCTAAACTTTTTGGATCAAATCTATTGCTTTTGGTGCCCCCATTCAGGTTGAAGCTCAAACATGAACTGTTCTTTTTCACACAGGAAGTTGGAATATCGGACTCAGATTTGGTGCCATCTCTCTTCTGACCATTCCACACATTGGAGCCTTCAATCCATATCTCACCCTCTTCACAATCCGATTTTGACCTATCTTTGCAACACTCAGAATCTGAGAGAGACAACACCTGTTTTGCTTTCCACACATAGGATTCTGGGTTGATCTTCCCTCTTCTTCCTCTGCTCCCAATGACTTCCTTCCCGTTGCTCTTAGGACAGGTGAATGGAGATACCTTATGGGACTTCATCTCCCGAATTTCATTCTGGAGTTCCCGAATCAATCCATGAGCTTCTTCAAGGTCTGTGGGATCTATGGCCTGTGATTTCCTCTTAAGCAGCTCATTAGAATCTTGGAGTCTTTGAAACTTAGTAGTTCCCCTGGAGCCCTTCATTTCCATTTCATCTTGACTAGATAGGAGCTCTTCCCATTCCTCTGGGAGTTCCACCTCATCTTCAGAGATATCATAGCCACTGATCTTTAAGAGATCAGAAATACCTTCATTTCCAACACTAAACACAACTGATTTGGATGGATTAGAGATAATGAAGCCCTTCCCATTTGACTCTATATCAGATTCCCTCTTGGCATTTTTTAGACTATCTGTGGATTGAATATTAAGGAGAGCCATGAAATCAGATTTAGGATCAATTGTCTTGTTATTATTGATGGAACCCGAATGACTAGAAACAGTTTGTTTCTTCATACACAAAGAGAAAAAGAAAGGATGGAGATGGAACACTGGGAGAAAGATTAAGAGATAGGTAGAGAGAGAGAAGGAGAGTGAGACAGAAGAGGAGAAGAGGATGAAGATGAAGATGACTAGCTTAACCAAATTCTAGAGAGAGGTGGGAGCTTCTCTCTCTAGACCGTAGCTCCTAACATGATTCAAGTATATGCTGAAACTCCAAAGGATAGCAGCAAGAGGGAGGAGCTCTTTGCAGTAACTTTGGCCACCCAAACCTTAGAGCAAGCTAAGGGCACCGCAGCGGAACTTGTTGAACATACTCAATCTACTCCTTCTAATCCACTATTAAGCAATGTGAAGAAGAACAATGCAGGGAACCAAGGTCAGAACAACAAGAGTAATAGTACAGACAGCTTTCAGGTATGAGAACTCTCCCCCCTCATCATTCTTAATGATTATAAGCAGTTGGAATATTAGGGGGCTCAATCATCCCCTCAAACAAATTAAAATTGCTAAAATTGTCTAGGAAGATAACCTTCATTCCCATAATATGATGTTAAAAACTGCTACAAGAGTGGTTTTATATCTAATAACCCTAGGGCCCAAAAGGTCTTCAATAAAAATAAAACTTAAAGCTAAATAGGTGTCCAATTAATGAATAAAATAGGCCCACAAGCCCAAAACCAGCAAACATAAATAAAATAGCCTAAGTGGCTCGTATCACATGGATTAAAGCTGGTTTCTCTTTTTCCAAGCCCATCTTGAATGTTGAAGTCTTGCCTGAAACATTTGCAAATTCAGCCCAAGTAGATTGTACCAATCCTTGCATTGCTTCCTTGATCTTCTTAGCTCTTGATCTTGTGATTGGCCTTTATAAGGGATCAGCTTTAAGACTCCATCATGGTGCCCATCATTCCCCCTCTCCTCAAAAGGATTCGACCTCGAATCGTCACCTGCATCAAATGGGGAAAGGTTAGAAACATTGAAAGTAGCCGAGACATTATACTCACCTGGAAGATCCACTTTATAAGCATTGTCATTAATTTTCTCAAGGATTTGAAAAGGGCCATCCCCTCGAGGATGCAATTAGTCCTTTTGTGAGCAGGGAATCTTTCTTTGCGCATGTGAACTAAGACCCAATCTCCTGGTTCAAAGATAACACGCTTACGCCCTTTGTTGGCTTGGGAAGCAAACTTTTCATTTTTTGTGCAATTTGAAGTCGTACCCTCTCATGAATGGACTTCACCAATTCAGCCTTCCTATGTCCATCCACACTACTCCTGTCATCAATAGGTAAAGGCATCAAAGCTAAACAATTTCAAAAGGAGAATAAGAAGTAGTAGTGTGCATAGTCCTATTATATGCAAACTCTATGAATGGCAAACAATCCTCCCAGGTTTTTAAATTCTTTTGAATGATAGTGCGTAAGAGTTGAGTCAAGGTCCTGTTGACTACTTCAGTCTGTCCGTCAGTCTGTGGGTGACAAGTAGTGGAAAATAAAAGTTTGGTACCTAATTTTCCCCACAAAACCTTCCAAAAGTAGCTAAGAAATTTGACATCCCTATCAGAAACAATACTCCTAGGTACACCATGGAGTCACACTATTTCCTTGAAAAACAAATCAGCTATGTTTGTGGCATCATCTGTTTTATGGCATGGAATAAAATGTGTCATTTTACTAAATGTCCACTACCACAAAAATAGAATCTCTACCCCTCTTTGTCCTAGGCAGCCCCAAAACAAAGTCCATAGAAATGTCTACCCATGGCTCACTAGGGACGGATAAGGGTGTATACAACCCATGGCCTTTCTACATGTAATGCACCTACCACATATCCGAGTGACGTGTCTTCTCATCCTAGGCCAAAAGAAATGTTCGTGCAAAAATTTCTAAAGTTTTCCTGACACCAAAATGTCCCATTAATCCCCCAACCATGTGCCTCTCGCACCAACAATTCACGCATTGAACAATTTGGCACACAAAATTTGTTTTATTTAAACAGATAACCATCATGCTTGAAAAACTTACCAAATGCTGCTTTGTCACATGCCAAATACACCTCAGAAAAATCAGTGTCATCGGCATACATTTCTTTCACATATTCAATATGAATAGCAGCATCATAGACAATTCTTTCAGAGGGTTGGAATGGAATTGGACTAGTTCGAACTCTATAGAGCTTAATGAAGTTAGAAATGTTTTGTCTAATTTCTATTCCCCTAATAATTGCATGGATACTATTAAATGGACTACATCCCCTAAGGGTGTTTTCAATACTTTTCTTATCTGGGACCATTTGAGGGTTCATGATACTGTAGTCCCATGGTACGATTCTATTTGGTTGTCAGGGTGTATTCCCAGACAAATTTTTGTTCTATGGCTTGCTGCTCAGAACCGACATGATAGAATCTATAGCTTCACTCCTGGACCCTTAGTTTGTTTGCTTTCCCAGGCTAATATGGAAACTCATGACCACTTGTTCTTTGAATGTCCTTACTCTTCTCTTATATGGTAGGAGTTAATGACAAGGTGCGGCATAATTTTTTTTTTTTTTCGGAAAAAGGTAAATAAATTCCAAAAAAGGATGTACAAATGTACAAGGGGCATACCCCAGGAAAAACAGTAAGAACAACACATGAGGACAAGGAGCACATCAAACTCCTAAGGACAAAATGGATAACCCCTGAAGTTTACACAGCAAACAAATAGGGGAGACCACAAAACAATAACTAGAGAAGTTACAAAATCCAAAACACAAAACAAAAAATCAAACAAGAGTTGCAAGGCAAGACCCCTTTCACCCTGATTTGTTCACTTTGATCTATTCAGTTAAACCACATCGAAGCAGAAAAACCAATCAACAACAAACAGTGGCATTTAACACCAATAACTAATGAATCTATCGAAGTGTGCATGGTTCTTCCACTTGACCTGAATTTGTGCATTCACTTGAGAAATAAGGTTTTTAAGGAGGATTTCTTTGTTGGTGAATGTATTCTTAAACGTCCTTTTGTTCCTTTCTTTCCATAATCCATAGACTGTAACGCCAAGACATATCTTAGGTATCACTTGTTGCACTGCCTTTCCGTGAAGGCTTTGAGTCATCTGTGCTAAGTTGTCACTCCAACTCTGGCCATTCCAACTCATACCACATCGAATCATCAATTCCTGCCACACAAAAGATGAGTAAGAACAAGTAAAGAACAAATGCCCATGAGTTTCCATATTAGAGTGACAAAGCAAACAAGCTAATGGGCCAGGGGTGAAACTAAAAATTCTATCATGAGTAGAAAGCCTATTCTGAACTGCAAGCTAAAGGACAAAACTTTGTCTAGGAATACCCCCAGAAAACCAAACGAGATTATGCCATGGGTCCACAGGGTGGTGAACCCTCAGGTGGTCCCAAATGAAAGATGAATTGAAAACATCATTAGGAGTGGGTATTCACACTATCAATGCAGTCACTAGGGTTATAGAAAGAAGAAAAAACATTTCGAACCTCATTTAGTTCAATAGAGTTGGAACTAGGCCAATTCTACTCCATACTACGAATGATACTACTAACCTTAGCATGAATATTTAAAGCTGCGTCATAAACAATTCTAACCGAATAATTATCCAGTAAAGGTCCCATTGGGAGCCAATTATCAAACCAAAGGAAGGTGTGTTCACCATTACCAACCCGATGTATTAGTAGTGGTTTAGCAATATCTCTAAGTTTTAATAATTTTCTCCAGTACCAAGAGCATTGGGAGGGAGTTTTGACTTGCCAAAAACTCTTCCCTTTTAGCATATACTGGTGGACCCATTTTTTCCAAAGGGACTTGTTGGATGGGTCCATTAAATTGCCAATATGTTTAAGATTCAAAATAGTGTTAACCAAAAAAATATCCTTGAATCCCAAACCCCCTTCAATTTTGGGTCTGCACACAATATCCCAAGCCACTTTTGCTCCAGAAGCTTTATCAGTCTTGCCCGACCAAAGGAATCTAGCCATAGCTTGGGCTACTCTTTTGAGGACTCCTTTATGGAGAACAAACATCCCGGACCAATAGTGTTGAATACCTGTCAAAACAGAGCTAATGAGTTGGGCTCGACCAGCATAGGATAAGAATTTAGATTTCCATGAGTTAACCCTAGAGCATATTTTATTGACCAGACCATCACAATCTTGTTTTTTAAGTTTTGACGTGATTAAAGGAACTCCAAGATATTTGATGGGAATCTCATATTCCCTTTAGCGAAATGCAGAGTATTCAGAATATCTTCACCTATGTCAGCTTCAACATTAGAGAAGAAAATACAACTTTTAGAGTTATTGGCTTGCAGGCCAGTAAAGTCAAAAAACTGGTTAAGCGTCTGTCTAACTATAAGGGCAGACTCCACATCCCCTTTGAATAAAATAAGAAGATCATCAGCAAAACAAAGATGTGAAATACTCAATTTGTCACATTTCCAATGGTAAGTAAAAGTTCCCCTTTGAAAGCTGGACTGCTACACTGGAGTGGATGGCTCAAAGATTTAGAGGGAAAACAATCCAACAGGTGCTCCCCAAGGTATGCCTTAGAGTGACTGTCTATAGTTTATGGAAAGAGAGAAGTAACAGAACATTCAAGAAGATCTTCAATCCTCCAAGTATACTACTGAAGCATCTTATTTCTCAAATTAATGCACAAATCAGGGTGAAGTGGAAGTATCTTGTTAACATTGATCGATATCTCTGTATTTGGAATTAGATACATTTTGTAGCCTTGGTGGGCATCCATAGATTTTGGGCATATTTTCTGTCCATGGTTATCACTTTTGGTTACCTTCAGGTTGCTCTATGTAGCCTGTTGGGCATGCTTTTGATGTCCTCATGAATTGAGCTCACTGTTTATCCTAGGGTATGCCCCTTGTACTTTTTGTACATCCTTTTTTGGAATATATTTACCATTTTCCAAAAAAAACCCAAGCATTTTAGCACTCATAGAAGTAAGAAGTACATACCTTCGTGATAAAGCATCAGCAATAGTATTTTCCTTACCTTGCTTGTAACGGATGACATAAGGAAAAGTCTCAATGTATTCCATCCATCTAGCATGTCTCTTATTTATTTTACCTTGTCCCTTGAGATGCTTCAATGATTCATGATCGGTGTGGATCACAAACTCCTTAGGGCAAAGGTAATGCTGCCATATCTCTAGAGCGCAAACAAGAGCATAAAGTTCTTTGTCATAAGTGGGGTAATTTAGGGCTGCCCCACTTAGCTTTTCACTGAAGAAGGCTATGGGCCGCCTATCCTGCATCAAAATGGTTCCAATCCCTATTCCTGAAGCATCACATTCAATCTCAAAAGTTTTGTTAAAGTCAGGTACTGCTAACACAGGTGCAAAACAAAGCCTATCTTTAATTGTAGAAAATGCATTCTCTTGATCAATTCCCCAATGGAATCCAACATTTTTTTTTATTATTTCAATGAGTGGTGCAGCAATGGTACTAGCTAGACCATGAAAGCTTCTTACCTCAGTGATACCTTTAGTTGTTGGCCACTCCTTGATGGCTTTGACTTTTTCTTCATCCACCTCAATGCCCTTTGTACTAACAACATATCCTATAAAAACAACTTTTTCCATGCAAAAGGTGCATTTCTTAAAATTAGCATACAACTTTTCACATTTCAACACATCAAACACATATCTCATATGTTTAATATGATCATCTTGTGGGGTATTTCATAGGGAAAAAACTTTCCTATACATATATATTAAGGATTCAACAGCGAAGATGTGGACCAAGATGAGGCTTATAGATATGCTGGCAACAGGATCTGGTTACTATTTTTTCAAGTTCAATAGTAGGGAGGAGAGTGCAGCTGTTCTGGAAGAGGGTCTGTGGCACTTTGCAGGACAACCTATCCTTCTCAAAAACTGGGAAACAGGGCTCGAGTTGACCAAGGATGCTCCATCCACAGTGCCAATTTGGGTCCATATCTATAACATTCCTCTAGAATACTGGAACTCAGAAGGTATGAGCTACATTGCTAGTGCATTAGGTAAACCCCTTCATATTGATAAGATGACTGCGACTAGTCGAAGAATATCATATGCCCTTATTTGTATAGAGGTCAGCGCAGAAAAAGAAATGCTGAAAACTTTGGAAGTTGGAAGCGACGATCCTGATCAGGAAAAGGTGACCCTTCACGTCGAATACCAATGGAACCCAGTCTGGTGTGAGAAATGTAAGAATTTTGGGCATGACTGTGCTAAGCTACCCAAACCCCAAACTACTACTAATGCAGTGCCCAAGACTATAAACCTCCAAGGAGTAGACGGATGGACGAAACAAGGTAAGGGTAAACAGATGGACGCTTACCTCTTAAATTTCCTTTTAATTGTTTTTTTGATTGATTTGGCATGTAACTTGTTAAGTTGGCCTTTTTATGATTTGACCTCTGTTTCCTAGCTTTCTTTTTCCTTCTTATTTGCTAGGCTCTCGTTTTGTTAGGATGGCGCCCTCTCTTGCCTTGCTTTAGATTTCTCCATCCTTGTTGCATCGTCTAGATGCTGTTAGTGCGCTGATTGTATATCATGGGGTATGCCCCTTGTATTTTATTTTGTGCCTTTTGGCTTGTTCTATTGATTAACCATTTTCCGAAGAAAAAAAAAAAAAGGTAAAGGAAAGAAAGGTAGGGAGAATGAGGTCCCTCTTCCAATTATAAAGAATGGAGACATGATTGTTTGTGAAACTTCTATTTCTGAGAAGACATAGTGAGCCTACAATTAGAAAACATCCCAGGATTGTTGATAGCTTTCAGGTTTCAGATAGCCATACTAATGGGGTGGCCATAGTTGATCATAACTCATTCTCAACGCTTGAAGAGTCTGTTATTGATGGAGATATTGGAGACCAGCCCATAATAGCCGAAAGCTCTAGCCACGGGAAGCAGGAATTGGGGATTTACACAGGCACTAAGGGAGGTGGTCCATTAGACAAAGCCAAGGGCAAAGAGGAAGCTAGCTCAATTGAACAAACTGAAACTCTCTTAATGAAATCCTCTATAGGGGAATCTTCCCGTAGCTCCCCAGTCAGGGCAACCCAATCTTATGGCCAGAATAGGAAGAACCGAAAAATAAGTTCTTCAGGTAAGAAATGACACCCTTTCAAACGTACTTAATGTTTGTCAGTTTTTAGAATATAAGAGGGTTAAATCAGTCCCTAAAACAAAAAGAAGTTGAAAATTTTGTTTTTGAAAACAAAATTGATGTTTTTGGAATTCTTGAATCTAAGGTTAGAATGCCAAACCAAGAGAAGATCCAAAAGAATTTCCTTTGCAATTGGACGTTTATTACTAATAGTCAACCTCAAGGTGTTGATCGAATATGGATTGGCTGAAACCCAGATAGAGTCAATCTGACTCCTATAAAAAGCACTTGTCAAGTCATTCATTTTTATATTGAAACTATTGATAAAACTTTGGCCTTCGAGGCCTCATTTGTGTATGTTCTCAATACGGTTATTGATAGAAGAAGCCTTTGGACAGATTTAAATTTTATTTCAGGCTCTCTTGGGTCCCAACCCTGGATTGTTCTCTGAGATTTCAACATAGTGCTAAACCAAAATGAAATCTTTGGGGGTAACCAAGGAAGAGACCAAGGGGCTGAGGAATTTAACAATTTTGTGAATGCCTCCTGCCTTGTAGATCTTTGATATACATGTATTTTTTTCTTGTGGAGCCAAAATTCTTCCACTCAATTTATCAAGAAAAAGTTGGACCGTGCTTTGGTCAACCAAAATTGGCTAGGCAGATTCACCTCTTCCCAAGCTAAATTCCTCCTCGCTGGTATTTCTGATCACTCTCCTGCTCTTATCACAGTTGATAATAATCACAGGAAGAAAGGACTCCCCTTTAAATTCTATAACTATTGGATGTCCTTCGATAGGTTTACTGACACTGTTCATAATTCTTGGGCTCTTAATGGTGAAGGCAATTTCCAACATCAGCTATGTCATAAACTTAGGAATCTTAAAATGGGTCTTAAAACCTTTGTTAAAAATTCCTTTGGTCGTGAGAAAATGAGAGCGGATAAAGCTAGGGATAACCTAAAGCTTTGTCAAAGTCTCTTCGATGTTTCTCCCCATGACTCGAATCTGCGTTATCGTGAGAGTCAACTTATGGGGACCTTTTGGGAAGCCATTAGGGTGGAAGAAGAGGTTATTAGACAAAAGTCTAGAGTCCAATGGCTTGAAGCGGGTGATAGGAATACTACCTATTTCTATCAATCTGTCAAGAATCGGACGAATGCTAGGAATACTACCTTTTATTCATTCTCTAGTATGGAGGCTAGGGATGCAATTTTAGAAGCAGGGCCATGGTTTGTGGCAGGTCAACCTCTCCTTCTTAGGCCGTGGGAGCCACATTTCTCCTATGATAACGAGGAGGTTCACTCCATTCCAATCTGGGTAAACTTCTATGGTATACCGCTTGAATATTGGAATCCGAAGGGAATCAGTTTTATCTCTAGTTTCATTGGGAAACCAATTCGAGTTGATCGCATAACTGCAAGTAGAAGGCGTATAACCTATGCTCGTGTTTGCATTGAAGTTTCTGCAGATTTGAATTCTTCAATGAATTCCATATCGAATCAGAAGATGAGGAGACTGGCAATACTATTAGAACAAAGATCAATTTGGAATATCAATGGACCCCGGTTTGATGCAAAAAGTGTTCCTAGTTTGGTCATGATTGTTCTCGGACTGCGTATCCAGGTCTGAGCCATCCAGATCGCCACCCTCTCAAGAGGAACGGTAAGGAAAAGGGGACATGGCAAGTTGTTTCAGGCAAAGATAGAGGAAAAAAGACTGATGTTGACCACACTGCTTACCGTACTAAAAGCACGAATGGCTCGGATACTCCTCTACCGAGGGGTAACCGATTTGATGCCCTTTCTCAGCTTTTGGAATGTCCTGACCCTAAACCTGTCAAAGTTGATGCCACTGTTTCTCCCTCTGCCCGGACTTCTTGTCCCGAAGCTAGCTCTTCTTACCATGTAGATTTTCCTCGAGGTGAGACCAGAGAGGAAACCACCTACCCTCTTAGTGTGGATGACATTAATGATTGTGTTAGTGATTTTGGCCAAGCTAGTGAGGTCGGGACCCCTTCAAGGGGTAGTCCCCCCTCCAACAGACAGAAAAAGAAGGAAGCTAAGATGAAATTCAGCAGGAGTCGTCCCAAGGGACGACATCGATCCTAAGGAGGCCCTGTTCTTTGGGTCGTTGGGATGTCTCTTGTGCTTGGTACATCCCATGTTGCTATGTATGTTTGCTTGTTGCTTTGCTTTTCAAATGTTTGGTGTAGCTCTCGTAGAATGATGTTTGCGCTTATTGTAATATCCTAGGGTATGGCCCTTTTTGGAATCTATTAACCCTTTTTCCGAAGAAAAAAAAAAGAATCGGAGGAATAGAAAGCATATTGGTCCCCTGTTACTTCCCAATGGGAGTTACACAACTAATGTAGAGGAAACGAAAAATGAGGTGATTAGGTACTTTAAAAATCTTCTTGGTGCGCCTACCTTAAACTCTTACCCTGGGGTTTCTGTGCTAAGAAACATCATTCATGAATGTATTCCTATGGACTGTATCCCTACTGATGAAGAAATTAAAGAGACTATGTTTAGCCTCCATAGCAATAAGGCCCCCCGGGTTTGGATGCTTTTAATGCTCATTTTTTTAAAGAGACGTGGACCACCACTGGCACTATAGTTACTCAAGTGATAAAAGAATTTTTTATCACTGGAGAGCTTTTAAAAGAGTCCAATGCCACTATTATTGCCTTAATCCCTAAAGTTCCTAATCCTACCAAGATGGGTGATTTTAGGCCTATATCTTGTTGCAACACTATCTATAAATGTATTTCCAAAATCATCTCTAAAAGAATTCAAGCTATTCTCCCTGACATTGTTGATAATGCTCAATCAGCCTTCATTAAAGGTCGGAAAATAAGTAAAAATGTCATCCTTGCCCAAGACCTTATGAGGGATTACCATAAATCTTCTGGGCAACCTAGAGTGGCAGCGAAAGTGGACCTCATGAAGGCTTATGATAATGTTAGTTGGAGTTTTTTATTCGACTTAATTGATGTGCTTGGTTTTCCTACTACAATGAAGATGTGGATTAAGACTTGTGTAACTACGCCTAGGTATTCCACAAATTTTAATGGTGAGTCCATAGGGTACTTCGAAGAGGCGAGGGGTTTGCAACAAGGTGATCCTATGTCCCCCTATTTGTTTGTTTTTTTTTTTTGGAAAACTGGTTAATTAATCCAAAAAGAGAGTACAAATATATAAGGGGCATACCCCAGCAGGATTTACAATAAGCACAGAGAAAATGGAGGCAAAGCACCAACCAACAAGAACAAGGGGATGATAGAGTACCTACATGGCAGCCCTAGAAAAAGGTCAATCCCAAGAGACAAAGTGCACAAGTACTCCAAAAAGGAGTCAAAAGCGAAAATGGTCAAACATCAAATGTCCCCAAAACAATGGTTCTCAACCAAATGATACCAGACGAAAAGGGAACCAGAAGTAAATCAATCCCACATGGACAAGTAGTCATGGACTTTAGGGTCCTTAAACCATCTTATCTAAACTTGGTCTCGAATGCTACAAGTAATTTCCTTGATGATCTTGTCTCGAGGTTTACACTTTTGCTGAAATATGCGAGCATTCCTTTCTCTCCATATGGTGTAGACCATAGTACCAAGACACATACGCGGTATGATATGAAGGGGTTTTTTAGTTTTCCACTTGTTAGCTACCCAAGTGATGATGGAACTCCAATCAAGGGGGCATCCAGTCAAATTGAATTTGCTCATGATCACCTGCCATATAAGAGAAAAAAAGTCACAAGTAAAGAAAAGGTGGTAATGGGAATCTATAATCCTATTGCATAAAACACAAGCCAGGGGGCCTTGAGTGAAAGTCCATATCCTATCCTGGGTAGAAAGTTTCTGATAGAGGGCAGCCCAAACAATGAAATTGTGTCTAGGAGTGCTACCAGGAAACCAAACTAGGTGAGCCCAGGGAATTCTGGGGCAAGCCTCTCGTAAAAATTCCCAAGTATGAGAAAAGTCATAGGACCCATTTAAAGAAGGTTTCCAAATAACCGCATCATTAAAATTTGAAGGTTTTGGGGAAAGTAAAGTAGCATTTTTTAATTGTATCAATTCCCAGGATGAGGTTATGGGTCATTGGAAATGTGAAAAAGTTAAAATATCACACTTATGTTTTGCGGATGATCTTATTTTACTTTTTTATGGTAACTGTAAATCTGCACAACTTATACTCTTAATCAATTTTATGATCTTACTGGATTTAAAGCTAATACTAGTAAGAGTTTCCTTTTTTATCTCGAGTGTCGATGAGGTTGAGTCCAATGCTATTTGTAATATTGTGCAATTTCCTTTAGGGTCCCTCCCTTTGAAATACCTCGGGGTCCCTCTTATCACTTCTAGACTTAAAAAAAAAAAAGGGATTGCGATGACCTGGTTAATAAGATCAGTTCTAGAATTACCTCTTGGACTTCTATTTGCCTCTCTTTTGCGGGTAGGTTGCAACTGATCCAATCTGCGCTTGCTAGAATTCAGAATTATTGGGCTGCCATGTTTATTTTACCTAAGAGCATTCTTAAATAGGTTGAGAAACTTATGCGTGATGCGAACCTCAATAACTTGTATTGAGACCCAACAACAATATTGACATGTTTACCCAGAAAAGCTAAAATTAGATTGTAGTTGATAGTGAACCCGTGACCAACGCCTATAGAGAGACGCAAACCACCGGTATTCCAAAGATTAGTGAAGACGCCACAATCAGATGCGAAAGTCTGATTGATAAGTCATGGTGTGTGAAGACGCCACAATCAGATGCGAAAGGCTGATTGATAAGTCAAAAATTGTGTTCTGTGAAGAACAAGGGGGAGGAGCAAAGCTCAACTTCAGAATTGTGTTAATCCATTATATTCAAATCTGCTCATACAAAAGGATATATATAGGATTAGAACAACCCTCCAACCATAGGAAATAAATGCAAGTTGTTGGAACAACCCTCCAACCATAGGAAATAAAGCTACCACGTTTTTTAACATAGACTAATACAAAAAAGTAGTTTAACTCATTAAATGCACATAGAAACATGAACAAACTCTCAACTACTATATATAAAACATAAATAGCCATATCTTGGAAGTTATATTCAGCCCATTATTCTTCCACATGCATAAATATGATTAGGAAATATAATTAGCCCTATCTTCTTCAAATTTATGCCCAATTAATAAGATCAACCCAAAAAAATGCCACCTTGATCTTCTTGGATTATCCATTTTATAATCAGCCCAATTCAGCCCATTAAGTGCTTCCTTGATTCTCATCATTCTCCCTCTCTTCAAAGGATTCGTCCTCGAATCCATGCATGATAAATGTTTGTTTTTTTTTTTTGAAGTGCACGACTCAACACAAGAAAAAAAAAATCATACTTTTTTTTTTTGGTAACTTTGTGCACGACACAATACAAACAAGAATAAGAACACGAACAAGAACAAGATATGAAGAACACAACGATCAGAATTTTTTTTTTCTTTTGTAAGAACACGATGACACAAACAAAGACACGAAAACAAAAGGGATAGATAATCTGATTTAGAGCCTGAGCTCTGATACCAAATGATGCGAACCTCAATAACTTGTATTGAGACCCAACAACAATATTGACATGGTTACCCAGAAAAGCTAAAATTAGATTGTAGTTGATAGTGAACCCGTGACCCAACGCCTATAGAGAGACGCAAACCACGAGTATTCCAAAGATTAGTGAAGACGCCACAATCAGATGCGGAAGGCTGATTGATAAGTCATGGTGTGTGAAGACGCCACAATCAGATGCGAAAGGCTGATTGATAAGTCAAAAATTGTGTTCTGTGAAGAATAAGGGGGAGGAGCAAAGCTCAACTTCAAAATTGTGTTAATCCATTATATTCAAATCTGCCCATACAAAAGGATATATATAGGATTGGAACAACCCTCCAACCATAGGAATAAATGCAAGTTGTTGGAACAACCCTCCAACCATAGGAAATAAATGCAAGTTGTTGGAATAACCCTCCAATCATAGGAAATAAATGCAAGTTGTTGGAACAACCCTCCAACCATAGGAAATAAATGCAAGTTGTTGGAACAACCCTCCAACCATAAGAAATAAAGCTACCACTTTTTTAACATAGACTAATACAAAAAAGTAGTTTAACTCATTAAATGCACATAGAAACATGAACAAACTCTCAACTACTATATATAAAACATAAATAGCCATATCTTGGAAGTTATATTCAGCCCATTATTCTTCCACATGCATAAATATGATTAGGAAATATAATCAGCCCTATCTTCTTCAAATTTATGCCCAATTAATAAGATCAACCCAAAAAAATGCCACCTTGATCTTCTTGGATTATCCATTTTATAATCAGCCCAATTCAGCCCATTAAGTGCTTCCTTGATTCTCATCACATCATTTCCTTTGGACTGGAGGTATCGAGAACTCCTATGGGTCCAAAGTTTCTTGGACTAACGTTGTAAACCCAAATAGGAAGGTGGTCTTGGATTGAAAAACTTAATTCAACTCAATATGGTTTTGAACTTTAAACATATTTGGACGTTATTTTCTTCTAACCAGGATGCTCTTTGGATTAATTGGATACATACCTATATGCTTAAAGGAAAGAGTTTTTGGGCTGTTAAGCCTCCTGCTCAATGCTCTTGGTATTGGAGGAAACTGCTCAATCTTAGACCCATGATCAGACCTATGCTAAAACATAGAATAGGTAATGGCTGTGGCACCTTTCTTTTGTATGATAATTGGCATCCCATGGGACCCTTAGTGGAGAGACTGGGCAATAGAGTTAGTTATGATGCGGCTATCCCTTTGGATGCAAAGGTGTCTGGGTAGTGGAAGGGGAGAATTGGGATTGGCCTGTTACTAACACTTTGGAGCTTATGGAGATTAGAGATCAATTAAGTTCCATTCCATCTCCCTCTGAAATTCAAGATAGAGTTGTTTGGACTCCCTCTCCTAATGGGCGATTCTCTTCAGCTCATACCTGGGATCATATTAGAGAATCTAGTCCGAAAGTCCCTTGGTATCACCTTGTTTGGTTTCCAGGTAATATTCCTCGCCAAAGCTTTTTGTTGTAGCTTGCTATTCTTAACAGGTTATCCACTCACGATCGCATCTACAGCTTCACACAAGGCCCATTGGCATGTGTGCTATGTCACAAAGGTATGGAAACCCTTGATCATTTGTTTTTCAATTGCTCATTTTCTTCTTTTGTTTGGCAGGGAATTCTGCAAAGGTTGGGGACCAGTTGCACTACTTCTACTTGGAACTCTCTTATTGATTGGGCAGGTCGGACGTGGAAGAACAGACACCCAAAATACATAATCTGAAAAATGTGTTTAGGGATTGTGGTGTACAGTATTTGGAGGGAGTGGAATTCCAGAACATTCCAATTGGAAATGAAGAGTAAGGACATTATCCTCCAAGACGTTTGCACTTACACACTGATCCAGATTCAAATTAAATGGAGAAATGATCCTCTACTCCCAAGCTCTATTGAGAGATGGAGGCTGAATGTTCGATGACATTGGGCTTAAAGGGATGGTGGTGTACGATATATGGAGGGAGAGGAATACCAGAATATTATGAAAGCTTATGATAGTGTTAGTTGGGAGTTCCTTTCCGATTTAATTGATGCCCTTGGCTTTCCCCCTAAAATGCAATTATGGATTAAGGCTTGTGTCACGTCCCCAAGATACTCCATTAACTTTAATGGAGAATCTATTGGTTTCTTTTAAGGTGCCTAGGGTCTTAGGCAGGGTGACCCTATGTCCCCTTACTTGTTTGTTCTTGTTATGGACTCGTTGAGCCAATTGCTCCAGTACAATATTCATAGAAACCCTGATTTCAAATATCATTGGAAGTGTGATAAATTAAGCATATCCCACCTTTGTTTCACTGATGATCTTATTTTATTATTCTATGGTAATCTGCATTCTGCTACTCTTATGAAACATACCTTGTCTCAATTTCAGGAGTTTACTGGGTTGCAAGCTAATCCTAGTAAAAGCTGTATCTTCCTTGCAGGTGTTGAGGATCATGTCTCAGATGCTATTTGTCAAATCCTCCAATTTTCTAAAGGCAATCTCCCTGTGAAATACTTAGGAGTTCCTCTTATTACTTCTTGGCTTACAAAAATTATTGTGATGATTTGCATAAAAACTGAATTCCCCTCATGGAGTTCGAGTACAATATATAAGGGGGGGGAGCGCTGTTCACACGAATTTCCAGCTCACAATTCCCCTTGGAAACCCTAAAACTTGTAAGGAAAGTTTGACTAATCAAATCTGAAATAAAATCATAAAATGCGCCTATTCTAAAGCAAATAATAAAAGTTTCTAAAAAAACCTTACATCAAATCTGACTTTGGCGATAATCACACCATTATTCAAATATGGAAACTAGGAAATTAAAAGATTGATAGCTGATTATCCTTGCCACTTGTCGCCTAACATCGGGAAAGTTTCTGACCAGGAAAGTAGCTTGATTTTCAGCCTTAATGTGCAAGCCAACTTGCTAATTTCATGAGATTGATTATTCGGAAGCTTCAAGGGCCTCAATTATGCATTTGGTGGTTTGAATATCATGTGTACTTCCTTCAATGGGCCTGCACGAATTTTCTTGAGCCCAAGTGGCTTGACTCAGCCCGTTAAGTGCTTCTTTGAATTTCTTTGTACGAGCTCTTGTATCCGGACCAACGGGAACTTGAATAGGGTCTGAATATGTCTCATCCCATGTGCTAGTGTCAGCCATCTCCTCTTTTGCATCATTCCCCTCCTCTTGAAAAGAAATTGTCCTCAAATCATCACCTACATCAAAAGGACTCAAATCATATACATTAAGTAGCACTTACACCATACTCATCGGGCATATCTAGCTTGCAAGCACTGTCATGGATCCTTTCAAGAACTTGAAAAGGACTGTCCCCTTTAGGAAGTAGCTTGGAATGCCTTTGCTCTGGAAATTGTTCCTTCCTCTGGAAATTGTTCCTTCCTCATGTGCAACCAAACCCAATCTCTAGGTTCAAAAATCATCTTATGGTGGCCTTTGTTGGCATGTTTTACATAATGTTCCATCCTCTGTTCGATGTTGAGCTTTGCCTCCTCATGTGCTTAACAATTTCAGCCCTTTTCTTTCCAGCTAAGTTAACATGCTCAAAAACAAGCAATAGAATTAAATCCAACGGAGTTAAAGGATTAAAACCATGAGCATTTTTAAACGGTGAAAACTTAGTAGTAAAATGAATAGAACGATTATAAGCAAACTCAACATGTGGTAAATAATCCTCCCAAGTTTTGATGTTCTTTTTAATGATAGCCCGCAATAAGGTAGATAAAGTTCTATTCACAACTTCAGTCTGACCATCGGTCTGAGGGTGGCAAGTGGTTAAAAACAACATCTTAGTCCCTAACTTGGCCTACAAAGTCTTCCAAAAGTAACTCAAGAACTTAGCATCCCTATTTGAATTAATTGTCCTAGGCATACCATGCAATCTCACAATTTACCTAAAGAACAAGTTAGCAACATTGGAAGCATCATCTGTCATAGGCATGGAATAAAAATGTGTCATCTTAGAAAACCTGTCCACAACCACAAAAATGTAGTCTCTCTCATGCCTAGACCTAGGTAATCCCAACACAAAGTCCATTGAAATATCAACCCAAGGTGCACTAGGCATAGGAAGTGGTGTGTAAGTCCGTGGGGTTGCACTTTTGATTTTGGTTGCCTACAAGTGACACAGCTACCACAAAATCTCTCAACATCTCGTTTCATGTGCGGCTAATAGAAGTATTCCTATAATATGGCTTAGAGGTGTCAATCCAACCTGGCCCGGCCCGAGCCCGGCCCACTTTTTCAGGCTAAAAGCCAGGCCTGGCCCGCTAGGCCTGGTTCACATACCCCGGACCGGGGTGGACACCCATCCTTCCGTCCATGACCCGGCCCGGCCCGGCCCGAAATGGTGAAAAAGCCCGGCCCGAAGCCCGCCACGGCCCACTCCAAAAATTAAAGAAAGCCAGCTAGCCCGTCCGGCCCGGGCCACCGGTCCGGGGCAGACACACTCCATCCACTCCCAAGCTTGGCCCGATGTTTGGTGAAGCCCAGCTCGGCCCTGCCTGAAGCCCGCTCGAGGCCCGCTTTGACCGGGCCCGACCCAGCCCGTTTGACACCTCTAATATGGCTAAGGTTTTAACAACTCCAAAGTGCCCCATTAATCCTCCACTGTGTGATTTCCTCACTAACAATTCTCTCAAAGAACAATTAGGCACACATAACTTACTTTCTTGAAACAAGAATCCATCATGTCTAAAGTACTTACCACTAGCATTATTTTTGCACAACCTTGATATTCTACACTAAAGTCATGGTCTACAACATATAATTTCTTAATATGTTCAAAACCAAGCAATTTAGTATCAAGAGTAGAGATTAGAATATACCTAAGGGAGAGTGCATCTGCAACAACATTTTCCTTACCTTGTTTGTACCGAATAACATATAAGAACGTCTCTATAAACTCCACCCAACGAGCATGCCTTTTGTTCACCTTGTGTTGGCCTTTCAAGTGTTTCAAGGACTCATGATCAATATGAATCACGAATTCCTTAGGCCGTAGGTAGTGATGCCACGTCTCTAAGGCTCGGACTAGTGCATACAATTCTTTATCATAAGTAGGGTAGTTTAAGGCTGCCCCACTTACTTTTTTGCTAAAATATGCAATTGGCCTAAAGTCCATCACGAACCTCCTATAAAAATTAGCTAGTCCATTAAAACTATGAACATTACCTGTACTCGTGGAACTCGGCCATTCTTGGATTTCGCGGATCTTTTCTCCATCAACTTGTACTCCTTGTGCACTCACAACAAAGCCAAGAAACACAAGTTTATCAGTGCCAAAGGTACACTTCTTCAAGTTAGCAAATAACATCTCTTTTCTAAGTACATCCAAGACTGAATTTAAATGCACTACATGATCATTCAAGTTGTTGCTATAAATGAGAATATCATCAAAATAAACAACGACAAATCTGCCTATGAATGCACACAAGACATGGTTCATTAATCGCATAAAAGTCTTGGTGCATTAGTTAATCCAAATGGCATAACTAACCACTCAGATAAACCATATTTTGTTTTAAAAGCAGTTTTCCATTCATTGCCCTCTGTTCATTCTTATTTGATGATTACCCAATCTTTAAGTCAATCTTTGAAAAAAAGAAAACAAGCACCATGCAGCTCATCTAACATATCATCTAAGCGAGCAACAGGATGTCAAAACTTTACCGTTATGTTGTTGACTGCTCGGTATAAACATACATTCTCCACGTCCCATCTTTCTTAGGAACCAAAATCAATGGAACAAAGCACGGACTCATGCTTTCTCTTATGTACCCCTTTTCTATCAACTCACTAACCTGCTTTTGTAGCTCTTTTAATTCCTCAGGATTGCTTCGATAGGCTGGTTGATTTGGAATGGTAGCACCGGGTACGAAATCAATTTGATGTTCAATCCCTCGAATAGGGGGTAAACCATGTGGACCTGATACGAACCCCACCAACAATGTGATGAAACCCGTAACAGGATTAATGCATCGGACCATTCTACTGTCAGATTCAATTGGGAACCGCGACCCAACACTTATATCAGATTCGAACCTAGGTATAAAGGATGAAGACGCCACAATCAAGAATGGAAAACTTGATTGATAAGCACAGGTATGAACGCCACAGAGTAAATCTGATAAGTTCGAATAGTTCTTCAAAGAACCAAATAGAAAACTCTCACAATATTATTAATAATCAAAACTGCATATTACAAACCTAAAACTGTTTAAATAGCTGAGGCATATAGTTGGGCCCTATAAGCCTACGAAATATTATGCCCCAAAATAAATTCGCCCAAAATTAAAATAAAGCGAAACTAAAGGAATAAGGAAAGTTCCATAGTTGCATGCAAGCTTACAATTCAGCAATTTAAGCAATTAAGAAAAAATGACAATCAAATTATAATTTTAGGAAAACTAAAATTTGACATCAATCTTGAACTGTTGGATTGTTCTTCTAGAACTTGAATTAGATTGAGACATCTTTGTGGACCAAGCTCAATAGGCCTCCACGAATTTTCCTGAGACCAAATTTCTTGAATTAGCCTATTGAGTGACACTTTGAACTTCTTTGCCCGAGCCCTCGTAACTGGTCTAATTGGAATTTGAACTGGTTCCCTTGAAGACGTGCCATGATTTTGAATCATTCCCCTCCTCTTGAAAAGGATCTGTGATGTGAACCCGTGGAATTGATATTCCTTGAACCCACGATCAGATTGTAATTCACCCAAGAAAGCCAACAATCAAGTCACAGGGATGATCTAGACCCGTTGAAATCCTGTTTCAAGAACCCAGATTTGGTGTGAACGCCACAAAGGGAATGCCTTTGATAAGTTCGGATTGTTCAGTCAAGAACAAGCAAAGAAAACTGAATAGCTCTCCAGAAAATAAATTTCATTCACGTTCTATCTCCAAGCTGCTACAAAGTTCTTTCTTTTAATCACTTCTAAGAAACCCTTGGGCCAAAAAGGCCTTCAACGAAAATAAAAGACATGGGCTAAATACTCAAGCCCAAAACAACTTAAACTGCACGTTTAAAGCTAAAAAAATGTCTACTTAAAAAAATAAAATAGGCCCACATGCCAAAACCATAGAAACATAAAAATTAAAGTCTATAAAAACCCAATAAGCTATTCCACCCCTTCTGTAGCTTGTATCACATGAACTAGAACTGATTCTTCTTCCTTCAAGCCCATGTTAAATGTTGGGGAATTGCATAATAAGTTTATGAGCTTTGCCCAAGTGGATTGCACCAGTCCTTGCATTGCTTCGTTGATCTTCTTAGCTCTTGACCTTGTGATTGGCCCATCTGGAACTTGCAAATGATCATCTTTAAGCTTTGGTCCACTATGGTTCCCATCATTCCCCCTCTCCTCAAAAGGATTCGACCTCGAATCGTCACCTACATCAAAAGGAGAAAGATCAGAAACATTGAAACTAGCAGAAACATTATACTCACCTGGAAGATCCACTTTATAGGCATTATCATTAATTTTCTCAAGGATTTGGAAAGGTCCATCCCCTCGAGGATGCAATTTAGTCCGTCTATGAGCTGGGAAACGTTCTTTGCGCATATGAACCCACACCTAGTCTCCGGGTTCAAAGGTGACACGCCTTCTCCCTTTATTGGCTTGGGAAGCAAACTTTTCATTTTTTTGTGCAATTTGAAGTCGTACTCTCTCATGAATTGACTTCACCAATTCAGCCTTTTGGTGTCCATCCAAACTACTCCTGACATCAACAGGTAAAGGCATTAAATCTAAAGGAGTGAGTGGATTAAAACCATAAACAATTTCAAAGGGAGAATGAGAAGTAGTAGTATGCATGCTCCTATTATATGCAAATTCGATAAATGGTAAACAGTCCTCCCAAGTTTTCAAATTCTTTTGAATGACAGTGCGTAGGAGTTGAGTTAGAGTCCTATTGACTACTTCAGTTTGTCCGTCAGTTTGTGGGTGACAAGTAGTGGAAAATAAAAGTTTGGTACCCAATTTTCCCCACAAAACCTTCCAAAAGTAGCTAAGGAATTTGACATCCCTATCTGAAACAATACTCCTAGGCATACCATGGAGTCGTACTATCTCCTTGAAAAATAAATCAGCTATGCTTGTGGCATCATCTGTTTTATGGCATGGAATGAAATGTGCCATCTTACTAAATCTACCCACCACCACAAAAATAGAATCTCTACCTCTTTTTGTCCTAGGCAGCCCCAAAACAAAGTCCATAGATATGTCTACCCACGGCTCACTAGGGACGGGTAAGGGTGTATACAACCCATGTGGTAAAACCTTAGATTTGGCCCTTCTACATGTAATGCACTGACCATAGATTCTAATGACATCTTGTCGCATCCTACGCCAAAAGAAATGTTCATGTAAAATTTCTAAGGTTTTCCTAACACCAAAGTGTCCCATTAAGCCCCCACCATGTGCCTCTCGCACCAACAATTCTCGCATTGAACAATGAGGCACACACAATTTACTTTCTTTAAACAAATAACCATCATGCTTAAAAAACTTACCAAATGCCGCTTTATCACATGCCAAATACACATCAGAAAAATTAGCATCATTGGCATACATTCTTTCACATATTCAAACCCAAGCATTTTAGCACTCATAGAAGTAAGAAGTACATGCCGTCGGGATAAAGCATCAGCAACAATGTTTTCCTTACCTTGCTTGTAACGAATGACATAAGGAAAAGTCTCAATGTATTCCATCCATCTAGCATGTCTCTTATTTAATTTACCTTGTCCCTTAAGATGCTTCAATGATTCATGATCGGTGTGTATCACAAACTCCTTAGGCCAAAGGTAGTGCTGCCATGTCTCTAGAGAGCGAACAAGAGCATAAAGTTCCTTGTCATAACTAGGGTAATTTAGGGCAGCCCCACTTAGTTTTTCACTGAAGAAGGCTATGGGCCTCCTATCCTGCATCAAAACGGCTCCAATCCCTATACCTGAAGTATCACATTTAATCTCAAAAGTTTTGTTAAAGTTAGGTAATGCTAACACAGGTGCAGAACATAGCCTTTCTTTAATAGTAGCAAAAGCATTCTCTTGTTCAATTCCCCAATGAAACCCAACATTCTTCGTAATGATTTTAGTGAGTGGTGCAGCAAGTGTACTAAAATCCTTAACAAAACGCCTATAAAAGCTAGCTAAACCATGAAAGCTTCTTACCTCAGTGATACCTTTAGGCGTTGGCCACTCCCTGATGGCCTTGACTTTCTCTTCATCCACCTCAATACCTTCTGTGCTAACAACATATCCAAGAAAAACAACTTTTTCCATGCAAAAAGTACATTTCTTAAAATTAGCATACAACTTTTCAGATTTCAACACACCAAACACATATCTCAAATGTTCAATATGTTCATTTAAGTTCTTGCTGTACACTAGGATATCATCAAAATAGACGACTACAAATTTACCTATGAATGCACGTAATACATGGTTCATTAACCGCATGAAAGTACTAGGCACATTTGTAAGTCCAAATGGCATAACTAACCATTCATAAAGTCCATATTTAGTCTTAAATGCAGTTTTCCACTCATCTCCCTCTTTCATTCTTATTTGATGGTATCCACTTTTAAGATCTATTTTACTGAAAATACATGAACCATGCAATTCATCAAGCATATCATCTAAATGAGGAATGGGATGGCGATACTTTACCGTGATATTATTGACAGCTCTGCAATCAACGCACATCCTCCAAGTCCCATCCTTCTTTGGCACTAGTAGCACTGGTACTGCACATGGGCTCATACTCTCTCTCTTACGTACCCTTTGCTCATCAAATCTTCAACTTTAGGGAAATTTTCCAATTCTCTATGGGGGCCCTTCCAATTAAATACTTGGGGGTCCCCCTAATTACTACTAGATTGAGAAAGAGAGATTGTAATGAACTCCTTAAGAAAATCACTAATAGAATACAATCTTGGACTTCTAAATTTTTATCCTATGCAGGTAGGACCCAACTGATAAACTCAGTCATTATGGGCATTCACAACTACTGGGCTGGCATATTTATTCTCCTAAAAGGTCTTCTTAAAGATGTGGAGAAAATTCTGAGAAGATTCTTATGGTCTGGTGGTACAGAAAATTCTTATGGCTCTAAGGTTTCATGGGACATTGTCTGTTTGCCAAAAAATGAAGGTGGATTGGGCATCAAACCTTTAGTGGAAATGAATTTTGTTCTTAACCTCAAACATATTTGGAATCTCCTTTCCACTTCAAACAACTCAAATTGGAAAAGATGGATACATATTTATATGTTAAAGGGTCAAAGTTTTTGGTATGTTAAACCTCCCTCACAATGTTCTTGGTATTGGAGGAAACTACTAAAACTTAGACCTACTGCTATATCCTTGATGCACTATAAGATTGGCAATGGATCTAGTACTTTTCTATGGCATGACCCTTGGCTGCCCTGTGGTTCTCTTTTTGCTAAGTATGGGCAACGGGTCATTTATGATTCTGCTATTCCTACTAACTCTAAAGTGCAGGTTATTGTTGAAGGGAATGAATGGAATTGGCCCATTGCATCCTCTTGGGATTTGATTGAAATAAAAAATGCTACCTTGTTATCTCCTAATCCTTCCAATACTAATGATGTGGTGATTTGGAACCCTTCTCCAAATGGAGCCTATGTTACCTCTCACACTTGGGATTTCCTTAGAGAGGCACATCCTAAGGTTCCATGGGCACATCTGGTTTGGTTCCCTAGAAGCATACCTAGGCATAGTTTCATCGTTTGGACTGCTGCTCATCAGAAACTTCCAACCCAGGATAGGATATGGACCTTTACTCAAGGCCCCCTAGCTTGTGTTTTATGCAACAAAGACATGGACTCTCATGACCACCTTTTTTTTACTTGTGTTTTTTCTTCTCATATTTGGCAGGTGATCATGAGCAGGTTCAATTTGTTTGGATGCCCCCTTGATTGGAGATCTATCATCAACTGGGCTGCAACAAAATGGAAATAAAAAAAGCCCAAACATATCATGCCACGGATGTGCGTCGGTACCATGGTCTACTCCATATGGAGAGAAAGGAATACTCGCATCTTCCAACAACAGAGCAAACCTAAAGATAAGATCATCAAGGACATTATATGTAGCATTCAGGATCAAATTCAGGTTAGGTGGCACAAGGATCCTAAAATCCGCGACTACTTATCCATATGGACTTGATGTTCCTTTGATGTTCCTTTGTATTGATTTGGTTGTAACAGTTGACTTGGTTGTTGATTGTAAAGTGTAGGGTTTTCCGTTCGTTTACCCAGCTTCTGTGTTGTTTTGTGTTGAGTACTTGGTTGTTGTTTCAGTACTCAAGGGGATGGCTTTTTATCTTGTGTAATCCATTTAGATAATTTTTATCCCCTCTTTTGCTCTTATTGTATATCCTGGGGTATGCCCCTTGTACATTTGTACTTTCTTTTGGATTAATTAACCAGTTTTCCGAAAAAAAAATAATCTTCAACTTGCCTTTGAAGCTCCTTTGTCTCCTCCGGATTGCTCCTATAGGCTGGTCAGTTTGGAATAACAGCCTCGGGTACCAAATCAATTTGATGCTCAATGCCTCTAATGGGCGGCAACCCACTCGGCATCTCCTCTAGAAATACATCCTCAAACTTCTGCAACAAAGAAACAGCCAAATTAGGAAGAGATTGGTTACTTTCATCAAGATTAAGATAACATTCTTTGTAAACAAGAAGAATCACAGGCTGATTTGCTAAAAATGCCCTCTTAACCTCACTCTCTTTTGTATGAAAACTCAATTTTGTCTTTTCTTTTCTCTCTACAGACTCTCTTTCTTTTTTCTCTCTTGACTCCATTCCCTTTTCTTTATTCTCACCTATTTCTCTATTTTCTTTTTCACTCTCTCTTTTTCTTGAAATTTCTCTCTCACTCTCATTTTTTAATTTCAGTTGGTCCTCATAGACCTGTTTTGGGGTTAAAGGAGCGAGCTTGATTGTTTTCCCATCTTTTTCAAAGCTATATCGGTTCCTAAACCCATCATGCATCACTCTCCTATCATACTGCCGTAGACTCCCCAACAAAATATGGCCAGCATGCATAGGAACTACATCACAAAGCACCTCGTCACTATACCTCCCAATAGAGAAGGACACCAAAACCTGCTTACTGACCTTAACCTCTCCACACTCATTCAACCACTGCAACTTATAAGGTCTAGGATGCTTCAGCAAAGGTAAGTTCAACTTCTCAACTAAAGTGGTACTAGCTACGTTGGTGCAACTTCCCCCGTCTATAATCATACTACATACCTTGTTATTTACATAGCATCTAGTATGAAATATGTTTTCTCTCTGCTGCTCCATATCATCTACCTTCATTTGTGTATTGAGAGCACGTCTGGCAACAAGAGACTCACCTTCTACGGGGTATTCCAATCCATCATCATCACTAGCATCAGATACTCCATCACTATCGTCTTCACCTTCAGTCATCACCTCCCCATTGTCACGCATAATCATCACCCGCTTGTTTGGACATTGATATGCTATATGCCCCAAACCCAAACATTTAAAACATTTGATATCTCTATTCCTTGAAGGTTGCAACTCTACCTTGGATTTGTTCTTGCTAGTCCCCTCATCTTTTTCTTTAGGTGGTTCTGTCTTTCCCTTTACTACAGCTCGGTCATTCCTTTCCCACTTTGGTTTCTAAGGAGTGCTAGAAACTGAAGTATACATTGCCGCCCCCTTTCTTTTTAATTGCCTCTCCACCTTCATAGCCATGTGCACCATGTCCTCTACCTCCACATAATGCTGCAACTCAATTACATTGGCTATATCCCTATTCAAACCATTTAAAAATCTAGCCATTGTGGCCTCTCGATCCTCCTCTACATTAGCCCGAATCATAGCCACCTCCATCTCCTTATGGTATTCCTCCACACTCCGGGACCCTTGTGAAAGGTTTTGTAACTTTTGGTAGAGGTCTCTGTAGTAGTGGCTAGGTACAAATCGCTTCCTCATGAGAGCTTTCAGCTCACCCCATGCTTCTACAGGTCTTTCATGATTCCTCCTCCTATTGGTCACTAAGTGATCCCACCAAATAATTGCATAATCAGTGAATTCAATTACTGCCAGCTTCACCTTCTTCTCCTCTGAGTAGTTGTGACAATCAAAAATCAACTCTATTTTCTTCTCCCACTCTAAATACACTTCAGGGTCATTCCTCCCTTGGAAAGATGGTATTTTCATTTTGATTCTCCCAAGGTTCCTATCTACCCCATCTCTACCCCTTGGATTCCCCCTAGGTCCTCTTCCACGCCTACCTCCTCTAGGTCTACCCATTCCTCCCCTACCAACATCAGATACTACGTCTTCCTCATCCTCTTCATCTTCTTCAATCTCATACTCATTTTCAACTCTAGGCTCACGCCTCCTCCCATCACGCCCACCTTGCAGATTTTGAATCACTACATCTTGTTGATCCATCCTATCCCTTACCTCCCCCAACACCAAATTTAACCGTTCAAACTGTCATTGCAAGGCCTGCAACATAAAGGTTGTGTTATCTGCCTCCCCTATAGGTGTTGAGTCATCCATTTTAATGTGCTGCAAAACAAGAATATTAGTGGTAAAACTTCACACACTCCCTTACGTGTTTACGCTAAAAAATTGTCACTCCACTCGTGTTTCACTCTGATTGGCTTTTTCCCGAAATTAGTCTCACACACTCTTGCCTTTTACCTCAATTGTTTTCCCTTTCAAGTTCTTTCAAGAACTAATTGAACTAAATCAAGAAACAACCTTGTTTTATCCCAGCCAGCAATAGACTCTAGAAACAAGGCAGTAATAGAAAAAAAAAATGACACGGATCTCAAGAAAATATACGACGAGGGCAAACGAAACAAGAAATCAGATTTCGAGAGGAATAAAAGAAAAAAAATCACGAATAATTTTTTTTTTTCCGAATCCGATCTCTTCTCTTCCCTTTCTTTTTTTTTTCTCCTCTTTTCTTTTCTTTTGTTTTTTTTTTTGAATAATCAAGGCGACTTCACAGTTCACGTTCGTGAAGCACCAAAATAACCCTAAATCACGAGGATGAACGAACACGAAGTAGCAAGAGAAAAAATCGCAGATCAGATTCGCAACCCTAAACACGAAATTCCATATTGTAATCAAGAACATGAACACGAACTAAAACAAGAACACGAAAAGAATAGAACACGAATGGAACAGAAAGACGAGATGAAACAAGATCACGAAAATAACAGAACAGAAAAAAAAAATGAGAAACAGACACAAGAACACGAAATAAAATGGATAAATCAGACCTGATTTGGAGCCTAGGCTCTGATACCAAATGATGTGAACCCGTGGAATTGATATTCCTTGAACCCACGATCAGATTGTAATTCACCCAAGAAAGCCAACAATCAAGTCACAAGGATGATCTAGACCCGTTGAAATCCTGTTTCAAGAACCCAGATTTGGTGTGAACGCCACAAAGGGAATGCCTTTGATAAGTTCAGATTGTTCAGTCAAGAACAAGCAGAGAAAACTGAATAGCTCTCCAGAAAATAAATTTCATTCACGTTCTATCTCCAAGCTGCTACAAAGTTCTTTCTTTTAATCACTTCTAAGAAACTCTTGGGCCAAAAAGGCCTTCAACGAAAATAAAAGACATGGGCTAAATACTCAAGCCCAAAACAACTTAAACTGCACGTTTAAAGCTAAATAAATGTCTACTTAAAAAAATAAAATAGGCCCACATGCCAAAACCATAGAAACATAAAAATTAAAGTCTATAAAAATCCAATAAGCTATTCCACCCCTTCTGTAGCTTGTATCACATGAACTAGAACTGATTCTTCTTCCTTCAAGCCCATGTTAAATGTTGGGGCCTTGCATAATAAGTTTATGAGCTTTGCCCAAGTGGATTGCACCAGTCCTTGCATTGCTTCGTTGATCTTCTTAGCTCTTGACCTTGTGATTGGCCCATCTGGAACTTGCAAATGATCATCTTTAAGCTTTGGTCCACTATGGTTCCCATCAATATGTCCTCAAATCATCACCTAGATCAAAAGGACTCAAATCAGTAACATTAAAAGTACCACTTACATTGTACTCACCTGGCAAATCTAGCTTGTAATTCATTGATGTGCTCGAGAACTTGGAAAGGCCCATCTCCTCGTGGCAGCAATTTGGAACGCCTTTCAGCCTGAAATCTCTCTTTTCGCATATACAACCAAACCCAATCTCTGGGTTCAAAAACCATCTTGTGATGCCCCTTGTTGGCTTGCTTTGCATATTGCTCTGTTCGTCGCTCAATGATGAGTCTGGCTTTCTCATGAATCTGCTTAACAAAGTCAGCTTTCCTTTGGCCTTATAAATTAACACGCTCAGTCAAAGGTAAAGGAGATAAATCCAACGGAGTTAATGGATTAAACCCATATACAATTTCAAATGGTAAAAATTTAGTAGCGGAATGAACAGATCGATTGTAAGCAAACTCAACATGTGGTAAACAATCTTGCCATGTTTTAATGTTCTTTTGAATAATAGCCCTTAATAAAATTGACAAAGTCCTATTTACTACTTCAGTTTGACCATCAGTTTGTGGGTGACAAGTAGTAGAAAATAATAACTTAGTCCCTAATGGATATAATCTTTAATGTGTTCAAAATCAAGCAATTTTGCATCAAGAGTAGAAATCAATGCATACCTGCGAGAGAGAGCATCTACAACAATGTTTTACTTACCTTGCTTGTAACAGATGACATATGCAAATGTCTCAATGAATTCCACTCATCGCGCATGCCTCCTATTCAACTTGTGTTGGCCCTTCAAATGTTTCAAGGATTCGTGATCGGTGTGAATCACAAACTCCTTAGGCCAAAGATAGTGTTGCCACGTCTCCAAGGCTCGGACTAACGCATACATTTCCTTGTCATAGGCAGGATAGTTTAAGGCTGCCCCACTCAATTTCTCACTAAAGAATGCGATTGGTCGTCCTCCTTGCATGAGAACTGCGCCGATACCAATACCTGAAGCATCACATTCAATTTCAAATGTATTAGTAAAATTTGGTAGAACAAGTAAAGGAGCATGAGTTAATTTTTCTTTAAGTAATTGAAACACCTTATCTTGTTCTTCCTCCCATTTGATTCCAACGTTCTTCTTGATGACTTCGGTAAGCGGGGCAGCTATGCTACTAAAGTCTTTCACGAACCTCCGGTAAAAACTAGCAAGCCCATGAAAACTTCAAACTTGGCCTACACTCGTGGGCATTGGCCACTCGCGAATCGGGCACGAACCTTTTCCTCATCAACCTGTACTCCTTGGGCACTAACAACAAAGCCAAGAAACACAAGCTTATCTGTGCAAAAAGTGCACTTCTTAAAGTTAGCAAATAACTTTTCCTTTCTCAAGACTTCCAAAACTGATTTCAAGTGTAGAACATGGTCATCAAAGTTTTTGCTATAAATGAGTATATCATCAAAATAGACAACAACAAATTTGCCTATAAAAGTACGCAAGACATGGTTCATTAATCGCATAAATGTACTTGGTGCATTGGTTAATCCAAATGACATCACTAACCACTCATATAAACCATGTTTTGTTTTAAAAGCAGTTTTCCATTCATCTCCTTCTTTCATTCTTATTTGATGATAACCACATTTTAGATCAATCTTAGAAACTACACAAGCACCATGCAGTTCATCTAACATATCATCCAAGCGAGGGATAGGGTGTCGATACTTACCGTGATGTTGTTGATGGCTCGACAATCAACGCACATCCTCCACGTCCCATCTTTTTTAGGAACTAAAATCATCAGAATGGCACACGGGCTTATGCTTTCTCTTACGTACACCTTTTCCATCAATTCACTTACTTGCCTTTGCAACTCCTTTGTCTCAAAAAAAAAAAAAAAAAAACCTTTTTTGGTTATATTTACCCTTTTCCGAAAAAAAAAAACCCCTTTGTCTCCTCAGGATTAGCACGATAGGCAGGTCGGTTTGGAATGGAAGCGCCAAGTACGAAGTCAATTTGGTGTTCGATCCCTCGAGTAGGCGACAAACTGTGCGGAATATCTTCGGGCATGACGTCACCAAATTCATGCAAAAGAGAAACAACAGAACTAGGCAAAGAAGGGTCAATCTCGTTAGTGTTCAAAAATGCCTTCTGATACAATAGCACAATCATTGGCTGATTTAGAAACATCACCCTTTTGATTTCACTCGCTTTTGCATAGAAATTTGTTTTTCTCTCTATTTTTATCTCTCTAGCCGAACCTCCTCGCTTTTTTCTCTCTCAATTTTCTCGGCCTCTCTTTTTTCTTCACTCGAATTTTCACTCACTTTCTTTTTCTCTTTCTCTCCTTTTTGAACACTCTCCTTTTGTAACCTCACTTGATCCTCATAAAACTTGTTGCGGGGTTAAAGGTACAAGAGTGATCGAATGTTGATTAAGTACAAATGAATATTTGTTCGTAAAGCCATCATGCTTCACGCGCCTATCAAACTGCCATGGGCGCCCTAGCAATAAGTGTCCAGCATGCATTGGTACTACATCACACATCACTTCATCTTCGTACTTACCAATTCGAAATGCCAGTAACACCTATTTGTTCACTCTCAACTCACCACTATCATTTAACCATTGCAACTTGTACGGCCTAGGGTGTTTCAGCGTGGTCAGCCCTAACTTCTCCACCTTTATTGTACTTGCAACATTAGTTTGTCTACCACCATCAATAATCACACTACATACCTTATCCTTAACATAGCACCTAGTATGGAAGATGTTTTCTCGCTGCACTTCCTCAACTTCTCTTGCTTGCACACTCAATGCTCTCCTTGCCACCAATGTCAATGCATCTAGGGCAACATACTCCTCCTCAGGAATGTCCTCCTACGGTGGCATATCACCAGTGTCAGAATCGTCATCCTCTGTTTCAATCTCACCATTGTTTCGCATCACCATAACCCGCTTATTTGGACATTGACTTGCTATGTGTCCCCTGCCTTGGCATTCAAAACACTTAATGTCACGATTTCTAGAAGTAGAAGAATCGAATTTACCTTGATTTCCATGGCTGGCCACCTCTTATTTTTGCTCAGTTTTTGGCTTCACCAAAGGCTGCTTCTCATCTCTTTTTCAATTATTTGGTTTCCAAGCGGCTGTATTAGAATTTTGGCTTGGATGTGTGCTGCTGCCCCTCCACATGAGTTGATTCTCAATTTTAATAGCCATGTGTACTATATCCTCCAATTCAACATAGTGTTGCAATTCCACTGCATTGGCAATTTCCTAATTCAACCCAACTAAGAATCTAGCCATTGTAGCCTCTCGATCTTCCTCTACATTCGCTCGAATCATAGCAATTTCCATCTCCTTATAATATTCTTCTACACTCCTATTACCTTGCCTCAAACTTTGCAACCTGTTATACAATTCCCGATAGTAGTAGTTTGGAATGAACCGCTTCCTCATCACAGTTTTCATCTCTTCCCATGTCTCTATTGGATGCTCCCTATTTCTCCTCCTATTTAGTACCAATTGATCCCACCAAATAATAGCATAATCAGAAAATTCAAGTTTTACTTTCTTAATCTCGAAGTAATTGTGGCAATCGAATACTAATTCCACCTTTTTTTTTTCTTCTGAAAATGGTGAATGAATAAAAAGAAAAAGCCAATCGGCACTATACAAAAATACAAGGGGCATACCCCAGGATATACAATAAGCTCAAAAGCATCCAGATGATGCAACAAAGGATGAGAGTTAAACAAAAGTGTCAAGACATGCCCATCCTATCAAAATCACAAAATTATATAAGGGAGGGTCCCTAAAATTGAAGTAGAAAAGTCCAAGGGCCTCCTCAAATAAGCTGAACTAATTCCACCTTTTTCTCCCATTCAAGATATGCTTCCGGATCAGTCTTTCCTTGAAACGAAGGAATCTTCATCTTAATACTACCCAAATTATTATCTTCCCGGTTTCTAGCTTCTCTAAACCTAACTTCTCTACCCCGACCACCATATCTCCTATGATTATCTATTATTGACTCCTGATCATTTTCTTCATCAAAGTCTTCCCCAAAATACTCCTCATCATCAACTCTCACTCTTTTTTTCAGAAAAATGGGTAAATAAAAGAAAAGCCAGACGGCACTGTACAAAATACAAGGGGCATACCCCAGGATATACAATGAGCACTCAAAAATGCATCAAAGAAATGCAACAAGGAAGGGAATCTATCAAGATCAAAACCAAGATAAATCCCCAATCTCTCAACATAGCCTATGCACCTAGCATATCATGGAGAAGAACTAAGTAGCACATGTGAAAGCATGTTAATTCGAAAAACAAACCAATCTAACAAACTAAGATGTAACATTCCATCTTTCTATGTATTGGGGAAGATGAGGGTCAGTCTTCCATTTAGCTTGAATCTGCTGGGATATCTGAATACAAATCTCTTGGAATATTCTTTCCTTAGGCTTTGCTTCAAGTTTGAAACTTCGGGCATTTCTTTCTTTCCAAATGTTGTAGACGATCAAGCCTAGGCACAGTTTAGGCACAATGTGCCTAGGAGTCTTTCCTTTCCACTTGTCTGCAGCCCAGCCCACAAAATCATCCCATGAGGTGACAGAATAAGCAATCTCCAACCTATTAAGAACCCCCTGCCAAACAAAAGAAGTATAAGAGCAATTAAAGAAAAGATGGTCGTGGGATTCCAAATTTTTATGGCATAGGACACATGTAAGTGGGCCCGGTGTATAGTTATAGATCCTATCATGTGTAGATAATCTATGAAGAATAGCCAGCCACACGATGAAACTATAGCGAGGAATATGACCTGGGAACCAAATAAGGCGATGCCAAGGAACTTTAGGGTAATGAATTCTAACATGATCCCAAGTAGTAGCAGAGGAATACATTTTATTAGGTGAAGGTAACCATTGCACCACATCACTAGATGCCAATGGAAGAGGTAAGGAATATAATTGGCCTCGTAATTCCATTAATTCAAGAGTGTTAGTTTGTGGCCAATTCCATTCCCCACCATCAATGACATCAGACACTTTAGCATTTAGAGGAATAGTAGCATCATATTGGACACGCATACCAAATCTATCCAAAATAGGCCCAAAGGGTGCCAATTATCATACCAAAGAAAGGTGCTACATCCATTGCCAATCCTATGCTTAAGCATAGGTCTAGCCATGGACCTAAGCTTAAGGAGCTTACGCCAATACCAAGAACACTGAGAGGGGGTCTTAACTTCCCAAAAGCTTTTTCCTTTTAACATGTAAGTATGTATCCAGTCCACCCAAAGGGAATTATTTTTCAAATTAAAGATAGACCAAATATGTTTCAGGTTAAGAATATAATTCATTTGAGTAAGGTTTTTAAGACCAAGCCCCCCTTCCTTTTTAAGTCTACAAACTAAATCCCAAGCAACTTTGGCACCATGGGTCTTTTCAGTTCCTCCTGTCCATAAGAACCGACTCAATAAACTATCAATATGTTTAAGAACACTTTTAGGGAGAATAAACATTGCTGTCCAATAATTCTGTATCCCTGCAAGAACAGATTGAATAAGTTGGAGTCTTCCAGCAAAGGAAAGAAATTTAGCGGTCCAAGAAGTGATCCTCGAGCTAATTTTCTGGACAAGATCATCACAATCCCCCTTTTTAAGTCTAGTGGTGATCAAGGGGACCCCGAGGTATTTTAGAGGGAGAGAACCAAGGGTAAATGGGAGGCTCAAACAGATATCGGCGGAAGTATGCTCCTCAACTCCTGCAAGAAATAAGCAGCTTTTGCTAGCATTAGCCTGTAACCCAGTGAAGTCATAAAATTGATTCAAAGAATTAGTCATAACCAAGGTAGAGTTAGCATCACCATAAAAAAACAAAAGAAGATCATCGACAAAACAGAGATGGGAGATTTTAAGCTTTTCACATCTCCAATGATATTTAAATAGAGCCGATTTTAAGCTTCTCACTCTTCTTTGTACATTATGAACAATTTGTGGTTGCCTATGTGGTGTACCCTCTTCAACTCTATCCAATCTCTCATGTATCGGTTCCAATTCTGCCCTCATCATCCGCCTCATCTCCCCCACTCAGTTCTTATGAAACTGATCAAACACTGATCAAAATTTCTCAGTAACAATCCACACACAAACTAGACCAATCAAATTTGGAAGTTGAAAGCATGACTAAAAACGAACGCGGATGGCTAGGTTTCCAAAAGCACAAAAAATTTGGAATTTTCAGAAATTTTTTTTCACACTATGGAGTAAGGTCAGATTCGGACTCCTTAGACCCCAAATATTGTAAAACAAAAATAAAATTTTAAGCCGAGATTTTGTATTATTTTTTTTTGCCTACCGATCTGATGGGCACCATGATGGACCGAGTCTTAAAGCTGACCCCTTACAAGTTCCAGATGGGCCAATCACAAGATTAAGAGCTAAGAAGATCAAGGAAGCAATGCAAGGATTGGTACAATCCACTAAGGATGAATTTGCAAATGTTTCAAGCAAGACTTCAACATTCAAGATGGGCTTGGAAGAAGAGAAACCAGCTTTAATCCATGTGATAAAAGCTACTTAAGGCTATTTTATTTATGTTCACTGGTTTTGGGCATGTAGGCCTATTGAATTGGACATCTATTTAGATTTAAGTTTAAGTTGTTTTGGGCTTGAGTACCTCCAGCCCATTTCTTTTATTTTTATTGAAGGCCTTTTGGGCCCTAGGGTTATTAGATATAAAAACACTCTTGTAGCAGCTTTTAACAGCAGATTATGTGAATGAATATTATTCTTCTCGCGCAAGCTGGCCCGGACACCCACGGTTACCAAAAAAAAATTTATTCTTCTTAGAGAATTCAGTTTTCTCTTTTTTTTTTTTTTTCGAAAATCGGTACATTAAAAAAAAAAAAAAACAAAGCCAAAAAATGGCAGATACAAAATACAAGGGGCATACCCCAGGGATATACAATGAGCACAAAAGCATCAATGGATGCTCAAAAGGAAGGGACGCACCAGCAACCTAGGCCAAGATGGGAACCCAACATTCACAGATGGAACCAATGAAAACAAATGAGACAAAAACAACTCAAACCATTGCACTAGGCAGTGCAACCAAAGCAGAAAACAAAACAAAAAACAAGACCAGAGACACTCTCAAACACTCTCAATTCAGTTTTCTCTTCTTGTTCTTGATTGAACAATCCGAACTTATCAAAGGCATTCCCTTTGTGGCGTTCACACCAAATCTGGGTTCTTGAAACATGATTTCAACGGGTCTAGATCATCTTTGTGGCTTGATTATTGGCTTTCCTGGGTTATTTACAATCTGATCGTGGGTTCAAGGAATATCAATTCCACGGGTTCACATCACGATCTCTTCTCTTCTTTTTTTTTTCTTTTTTTTTTTTTTTTTTTTCTTCTTTTCTCTTTTTTTTTTTTCTCTTTTTTGTTTTGAATAATCAGGGAAACTTCATAGTTCATGTATCTGATTCAGAAACCCTAATTTCTGAGAAAGAAAAAAGACCACAATAACAACGATCACGAGGATGGACAAACACGAAGTAACACGAGAAAATCACAGATCAAATTCACAAACCCTAAACACGAAATTCCATATCGTAATTGAGCACCTTTTTTTTTATACGGTTCAAAAACGAGAACGAATAAGAACAGAAACGAAAAAGATAGGTTAAACCTGAGACTAGAACTGTGCTTTGATACCAACTGATACGAACCCCGCCAACAATGTGACGAAACCCGTAACACGATTAATGCCTCGGACCGTTCTACTGTCAAATTCAAATGGGAACTGCGACCCAACACCTATATCAGATGCGAACCTAGGTATAAAGGATGAATACGCCACAATCAAGGATGGAAAACTCGATTGATAAGGAGACTAAGGAAAGAGTCTTACAAGATATGTGCCTACGGATTTTGTTACAGATACAAGCTATATGGAAGAACGATCCCCACCTTCCTCAGTACATTGATAGATGGGCCATAACTTCATAGTGGGGACGTTGCCTTGTCCCTCTTTAGTTCTGTTGTTTCCTTGATGTAATTCTCTCTTTTGTTTTGTTTTGTGTTTTGTTTTATTTTGTTTTCTGTTGGTTTGTTTTGTTAGGATGGGTCATTCTCTGAGGATTGCTTAGATAATTCCCCATCCTTTTGTTGCATTGTCTGGATGCAATTTTTGTGATTTTGTTTGGCTGGGGTATGCCCTTTGTACTTTGTACAGTGCCGTTCGGCTTTTTCATTAAATTAACCTTTTTTCTGAAAAAAGAAAAACTCGATTGATAAGTCCAGGTATGAACGCCACAGAGTAAATCTAATAAGTTCGAATAGTTCTTCAAAGAATCAAAGAGAAAACTCTCACAATATTATTAATGATCAAAAATGCATATTACAAACCCTAAAACTGTTTAAATAGCTGAGGCTTACAGTTGGGCTATGCCTACGAAATATTATGCCCCAAAATAAATTCACCCAAAATTAAAATAAAACAAAACTAAAGGTATAAGGAAAGTTCCATAGTTGCATGCAAGCCTACAATTCATCAATTTAAGCAATTAAGAAAAAATGACAATCAAATTATAATTTTAGGAAAACTAAAATTTGACTTCAATCTTGAACTGCTGGATTATTCTTCTAGAACTTGAATTAGATTGAGACATCTTTGTGGACCAACCTCTTTTTTTTTTCGAAAAACTGGTTAATTAATCCAAAAAGAAAGTATAAAAGTAAAAGGGGCATTCCCCAGGATATACAATAAGAGCAAAAGGATGTGGTAAAAACCACCAACAAACTATCAAACAGGGGATGAAAACCTATCTACATGGTGACACAAGATAAAAGTCATCCCTTTGAGTACTAAGATAGCAACCAAGTACTCTACACACCAAAAAGACACAAAAGTTGGGTAAACAAAAGGAAAACCCCTCACTTAACAATCAACAACCGAATCAACTATCATTTGGATGGCACAAAATTGGAAAGGAAAGAAAGTTGAACATACCATTCCAAGAATATGCCTTGGAGTTGCTATCTATGGGTTATGGAGGGAGAGAAACAATAGAACCTTCGAAGGCAATTTCATTCCATACGAACAACTGCTCCAAAATCTTGTCTCTCAAATCAACGTTCAGATCCGAATAAAATGGAAAGAAGACCCGCTACTTGAATTATATGCTAGATACTGGGCTTGAGTTACCGATTGTTTTGATTTGATATTGTTTGAGATTAGTGGTTGTGTGATGTCTTTTGTTTGTTTATTCAGTGGCTTTATGTGCCTCTAGTCCTCCTGTTGTGCTTTCATTTTATATCCTGGAGAATGCCCCTTGTACATTTGTACATCCTTTTTTTGGAATTTATTTACCCATTTCCAAAAAAAAAAAAAACCGAATCAACTATTATCTGTTCTTCTGTTGCCGCCAAAATCGAAACAAGGGAGAATCAGGTCCATATGGATAAGTAGTCGCGAATTTTAGGATCCTTGTGCCACCTAACCTGAACTTGATCCTGTATGCTACATATAATGTCCTTGATGATTTTATCTTTAGGTTTGCTCAGTAGTTGGAAAATGCGAGTATTCCTTTCTCTCCAAATGGTGTAGACCATGGTACTGACGCACATCCGTGGCATGATATGTTTGGGCTTTTTTTATTTCCATTTTGTTGCAGCCCAATTGATGATGGATCTCCAATCAAGGGGGCATCTAGACAAATTGTACCTACTCATGAGCACCTACCAAATATGAGAAGAAAAAACACAAGTAAAAAAAAGGTGGTCATGAGAGTTCATGTCTTTTAAAGCAATTTGGATGGAAGAAGAAACACTAAGGCAGAAATCTAGAGTGCAATGGTTAGAAGCAGGAGACAAAAATTCAAAATACTTTTTTCCAGCATATTAAAAGTAGAAGAAATAGGAAAAGGATTTTCAAACTTGAAAAACCTGATGGCACCTATACATGCACCATTGAGGATGCTAAATTGGAGGCAGTAAGGTATTTTAAAATTTTACTGGGTACTTCTGCTAATAACCTTTACCTTGGGATTGAGAGTCTACGTAGGGTTATTACTAAAAGGATACCTGAGAACTTTTTGGAGGACCTTGATAGAATTCCTAACCCTGATGAGATCAAACACACTCTTTTTAGCTTGCATGACAATAAGGCCCCAGGCCCAGATGGATTTAATGCTTTTTTCTTTAAAAAATCCTGGGATTCTGTTGGGTCTAGTGTTATCGAAGCTATTCAAGAGTTTTTTATTTCAGGTGAAGTGTTAAGAGAGTCTAATGCTACCATCATAGCTTTGATCCACAAAGTACCTAACCCTTCTAAGTTGAGAGATTTTAGACCAATCTCATGTTGTAATACCATTTACAAATGTATATCTAAAATTATTGCTAATAGACTCCAATCTTTTCTTCCTACAATAATTGATCAAGCTCAGTCTGCTTTTGTTAAAGGTAGAAAAATTAGCGATAATGTCCTTCTGGCTCAGGATCTTCTTAGAGACTACCATAAAGTTGGGGGGAAACCTAGAGTTGCTACTAAGGTTGACCTCATGAAAGCATATGATAGTGTTAGCTGGAACTTCTTGTTTGATCTTCTTGAAATTATGGGATTTCCTCCTAAAATAAAAACATGGATTATTGCCTGTGTCACTACCCCTAGATACTCCATTAACTTTAATGGGGAATCTGTGGGATATTTTGATGGTGCTAGAGGCCTTAGGCAAGGAGATCCTCTATCCCCTTATCTCTTTGTTCTCATCATGGAGGCTCTTAGCCAACTTCTCCAATACAACATTCAAAATGGCAATTTCAAATACCACTGGAAATGTGAAAAGATAAAAATTTCCCATCTTTGTTTTGCAGATGATTTAATCATTTTACTGAATGGTGACATTGATTATGTTAAATTAGTTCGAAACACTTTAAATCAATTTTATGACTGGTCTGGTCTTCAAGCCAACAATGGTAAAAGCTGTGTGTTTTTCTTTGGGGTGGACGATCAAATAGCTAATGATATTCTGAAGGAATTCCAATTTACCAAAGGATCCCTTCCTATGCGATACCTTGGAGTTCCTCTGATAACTACTAAACTGAAAAAAAGCCATTGTGAAGAGTTGGTTAATAAAATTTGCTCTAGAGTTACTTGCTGGAAATCTAAATTTTTATCATATGCAGGTAGGGCTCAGCTTATCCAGTCAGTGTTGGTGGGTATCCAACAATATTGGTCAGGGATGTTTATCCTACCAAAAGGGGTCCTTAAACAGGTGGACCAAGCCCTAATGCGATTCCTTTGGACTAGCTCCACAGAAAAAGGTCATGGGTCAAAAGTCGCTTGGGCCAAGGTTTGCAAACCTTAAAAAGAAGGCGAACTGGGGTTCAAAGATGTTTATCTCACAAATACTCTACTGAATTTAAAGCACATCGGTAACTATCTTGACCCTAAAAATTGTTCTTTGTGGAAAGCATGGGTACACTTGTATATGATTAGAAAAAAGAGCTTTTGGGAAATCAAAGCTCCCAGCCAATGCTCTTGGTATTGGAAGAAATTATTAAAACTTAGGGAGCTTGTCAGACCTATCCTAACCCATAAGATTGGTAATGGCAGACATACCTCCCTTTGGTTTGATAATTGGCTTCCCATTGGTCCTCTAATTGAAAAATACACTAGTCGGATTGCTTATGATGCGACTATTGATCTGAAAGCCAAAGTGGAGGCTATTATAAGCAACAATGATTGGAGATGGCCTTTGTCTAACTCTATTGGCTTGAATGAAGTTGGACATATCTTATCTAATTTCTATAAGCCTAATGGAATGACAGATAGTGTCTCTTGGACTATCTCTCCATCTGGAAATTATAAATTTGCACATATTTGGGATCATTTTAGAGATGTTGCCCCTGTGGCACCTTGGTATGAAATTGTTTGGTTTTCAGGATGCACTCCGAGATAGAACTTCGTCTTTTGGATTGCAGTTCAGAATAGGCTTGCAACGCATGATAGGATTTTTGCCTACACGCCTGGTCCCCTTGCTTGTGTTTTTTGTCACTGCCAGATGGAATCACATAATCATTTATTTTTTGAGTGTACTTATGCATCCTTTATTTGGCAGGGTTTGATGCAAAGATGTGGGCTAACATGGAATAGGACAGACTGGAATGCTACTGTTCAGTGGATGGCGCAACATTGGAAGGGGAAGAAAATTCAACAAGCTATCCCAATTATTTGCCTTGGGGTAGCGGTCTATGGATTATGGAAGGAGAGAAACACTAGGACTTTTGAAGGTTTTGCTACTCCTAAAGAACAGTTGCTACAAACTTTAACATCTCAATTCAACCTGCAAATTAGATCTCATTGGAAACAAAACCCCCAAGTTGATCTCTATGCTAGATACTGGATTTAAGAGTTGATGCTTAGATGTGACCTCGTTGAAATGGCTCTCTCTGGGTTAGCTCCGTCGATTGGATAATCCAAATTGAAGCCTTGCCCATTAATTGGCTTTCATTTTCTCTTTATTTTGTCATGTTTTGCTCATTGGGCTCTTGCTTGATTTTCTTTTCTTTGGTTTGCCTTGTGAGGTACAGTCGGCCTAATGTGGCTATCTCAGTTATTTAAAATATAGAGATGTTGTCTGCCTTATGTGGCTCTTTTAGTGGTTTGCTTGGCCACTTGTCCTTATGTTGTGCGCTTATTGTTTTATCCTGGGGTATGCCCCTTGTACATGTGTACATCCTTTTTTTGGAATATATTTACCATTTTTCGAAAAAAAAAAAAAGATGTAGGTGATGATTTGAGGACAAATCCTTTTCAAGAGGGAGGGAATGATATGGAGCAAGGGGCACCAAAGGATCCATTACATGTTCCAGTTGGACAAATCACAAGGGCAAGGACTAAAAGATTCAAAGAAGCACTTATTGAGCTGATCTGAGAAAATGGGCTGAATCCATGATTTCTAAGAGTGGTCCAAATAGGGGAGAAGAATTCATTAATATAATCTTTGCTTGTGATAATGAGAACTAATTTAGACCAATTTCATCAAATAAGTTTGTTGGTAGTTGAGAGTTTGTCATTATGACTGTTAGTTGGGAGTTTGTGTATGTTTCCCAACCTTTTTGTTAAGTTAAAGTGGTCTGTTGTATTAGTTATGCTAAAAAACAAATCAGTATTTAATCTTATGGTTGGAGGGATGTTCCAACTACTTGCATTTATTTCTTTCCAACCAACTTTGCATTTAATCTTATGGTGGGGATGTTCCAACCCATTATATATAAATATATATATATATATATATATCTAATTCTAGTAATGGAAAAGTAGACTATTTTGGTGATAAAAAGTGAGAGTAATCTCTTTGGTGCTGTGAGAACTTTTTTGAACTTATCAGATTTATCTATGGCGTTCAACTTTTGACTTATCAATCAGGCTTCCATAACTGATTATGGCGTCTTCACATACCAAGGTTCTTGCTTCTATATAAGCAACGTGTCGAGGTTCTATCCATTCCTATATTAGAGAAACGATCTGGGATTAATCTTATACGGGTTTTCATCACAAGTTGGCGTAGTTCGTATCAACGGTGATGATGAGGACTTGGATGGTCATGACGAGGTCGAGATAGAGCCAGAGGAGCAAATACCTCTGCCAGTTCTTATCTCTAATGTTTTAGAATTGTGTGTGGACAATTAAGTGATATTCACCAGTCACAGCCTACGGGTCCAAAAATAGCTCCAATACCTATTCCTGAGGCATCACACTCAATTTCAAAAGTTTTAGAAAAATCAGGTAATGCTAATAAAGGAGCACTATATAACCTTTCTTTAATTTCAGACAATGCATGATCTTGCTCAACACCCCAATTAAACCCTACGGATTTCTTAACAATTTCAGTGAGTGGTACGGCTAGAGTACTGAAATCTTTAACAAATCGCCGATAAAAACTAGCCAAACCATGAAAACTTCTTACCTCTGTGATTGACTTAGGTATGGGCCACTCTTTGATAGCCTTCACCTTTTCCTCATCTACCCCAATTCCCTTTGCACTAACAACGAAACCAAGAAACACAACTTTGTCCAAGCAAAAGGAACATTTCATCAAATTGGCATATAATTTCTCTTTTCTCAAAACATCAAGCACACAATGCAAATGTTCAATATGATCATCTAAGCTCTTGCTATACACCAAAATATCATCAAAGTATACCACAATAAATTTGCCTATGAACTCACGCAAAGTATGGTTCATTAACCTCATGAATGTACTTGGTGCATTTTTTTTTCTTCGGAAAATGGTAAATATATTCCAAAAAGAGATGTACAAAATGTACAAGGGGCATACCCCAGGATAGACAATAAGCTCAAAGCAGGAGGACATGAAGCAAAGCAACCAACTTAGGGACAACCTGATGTGAACCCGTGGAATTGATATTCCTTGAACCCATGATCAGATTGTAATTCACCCAAGAAAGCCAACAATCAAGTCACAGGGATGATCTAGACCCGTTGAAATCCTGTTTCAAGAACCCAGATTTGGTGAACGCCACAAAGGAAATGCCTTTGATAAGTTCGAATTGTTCAATCAAGAACAAGCAGAGAAAACTGAATAGCTCTCCAGAAAATAAATTTCATTAACGTTCTATGCCAAGCTGCTACAAAGTTCTTTCTTTTAATCACTTCTAAGAAACCCTTGGGCCAAAAAGGCCTTCAACGAAAATAAAAGATGGACTAAATACTCAAGCCCAAAACAACTTAAACTGCATGTTTAAAGCTAAATAAATGTCTACATAAAAGGTAAAATAGGCCCACATGCCAAAACCATAGAAACATAAAAATTAAAGTCTATAATAACCCAATAAGCTATTCCACCCCTTCTGTAGCTTGTATCACATGAACTAGAACTGATTCTTCTTCCTTCAAGCCCATGTTAAATGTTGGGGCCTTGCATAATAAGTTTCTGAACTTTTCCCAAGTGGATTGCACCAGTCCTTGCATTGCTTCGTTGATCTTCTTAGCTCTTGACCTTGTGATTGGCCCATCTGGAACTTGCAAATGATCATCTTTAAGCTTTGGTCCACTATGGTTCCCATCATTCCCCCTCTCCTCAAAAGGATTCGACCTCGAATCATCACCTACATCAAAAGGAGAAAGGTCAGAAACATTGAAACTTGCAGAAACATTATACTCACCTGGAAGATCCACTTTATAGGCATTATCATTAATTTTCTCAAGGATTTGGAAAGGTCCATCCCCTCGAGGATGCAATTTAGTCCGTCTATGAGCTGGGAACCTTTCTTTGCGCAGATGAACCCACACCCAGTCTCCGGGTTCAAAGGTGACATGCTTTCTCCCTTTATTGGCTTGGGAAGCAAACTTTTCATTTTTTTGTGCAATTTGAAGTCGTACTCTCTCATGAATTGACTTCACCAATTCAGCCTTTTGGTGTCCATCCAAACTACTCCTGACATCAACAGGTAAAGGCATTAAATCTAAAGGAGTAAGTGGATTAAAACCATAAACAATTTCAAAGGGAGAATGAGAAGTAGTAGTATGCATGCTCCTATTATATGCAAATTCGATAAATGGTAAACAGTCCTCCCAAGTTTTCAAATTCTTTTGAATGACAGTGCGTAGGAGTTGAGTTAGAGTCCTATTGACTACTTCAGTTTGTCCGTCAGTTTGTGGGTGACAAGTAGTGGAAAATAAAAGTTTGGTACCCAATTTTCCCCACAAAACCTTCCAAAAGTAGCTAAGGAATTTGACATCCCTATCCGAAACAATACTCCTAGGCATACCATGGAGTCGTACTATCTCCTTGAAAAACAAATCAGCTATGTTTGTGGCATCATCTGTTTTATGGCATGGAATGAAATGTGCCATCTTACTAAATCTATCCACCACCACAAAAATAGAATCTCTACCTCTTTTTGTCCTAGGCAGCCCCAAAACAAAGTCCATAGATATGTCTACCCACGGCTCACTAGGGACGGGTAAGGGTGTATACAACCCATGTGGTAAAACCTTAGATTTGGCCCTTCTACATGTAATGCACCGACCACAGATTCTAATGACATCTCGTCGCATCCTAGGCCAAAAGAAATGTTCATGTAAATTTTCTAACGTTTTCCTAACACCAAAGTGTCCCATTAAGCCCCCACCATGTGCCTCTCGCACCAACAATTCTCGCATTGAACAATGAGGCACACACAATTTACTTTCTTTAAACAAATAACCATCATGCTTAAAAAACTTACCAAATGCCGCTTTATCACATGCCAAATACACATTAGAAAAATCAGCATCACTGGCATACATATCTTTCACATATTCAAACCCAAGCATTTTAGCACTCATAGAAGTAAGAAGTACATGCCGTCGAGATAAAGCATCAGCAACAATGTTTTCCTTACCTTGCTTGTAACGGATGACATAAGGAAAAGTCTCAATGTATTCCATCCATCTAGCATGCCTCTTATTTAATTTACCTTGTCCCTTAAGATGCTTCAATGATTCATGATCAGTGTGGATCACAAACTCCTTAGGCCAAAGGTAGTGCTGCCATGTCTCTAGAGAGCGAACAAGAGCATAAAGTTCCTTGTCATAAGTAGGGTAAGTTAGGGCAGCCCCACTTAGTTTTTCACTGAAGAAGGCTATGGGCCTCCTATCCTGCATCAAAACGGCTCCAATCCCTATACCTGAAGCATCACATTCAATCTCAAAAGTTTTGTTAAAGTCAGGTAATGCTAACACAGGTGCAGAACATAGCCTTTCTTTAATAGTAGCAAAAGCATTCTCTTGTTCAGTTCCCCAATGAAACCCAACATTCTTCTTAATGATTTCAGTGAGTGGTGAAGCAAGTGTACTAAAATCCTTAACAAAACGCCTATAAAAGCTAGCTAAACCATGAAAGCTTCTTACCTCAGTGATACCTTTAGGCGTTGGCCACTCCCTGATGGCCTTGACTTTCTCTTCATCCACCTCAATACCTTCTGTGCTAACAACATATCTAAGAAAAACAACTTTTTCCATGCAAAAAGTACATTTCTTAAAATTAGCATACAACTTTTCAGATTTCAACACACCAAACACACATCTCAAATGTTCAATATGTTCATTTAAGTTCTTGCTGTACACTAGGATATCATCAAAATAGACGACTACAAATTTGCCTATGAATGCACGTAATACATGGTTCATTAACCGCATGAAAGTACTAGGCGCATTTGTAAGTCCAAATGGCATAACTAACCATTCATAAAGTCCATATTTAGTCTTAAATGCAGTTTTCCACTCATCTCCCTCTTTCATTCTTATTTGATGGTATCCACTTTTAAGATCTATTTTACTGAAAATACATGAACCATGCAATTCATCAAGCATATCATCTAAACGAGGAATGGGATGGCGATACTTTACCGTGATATTATTGACAGCTCTGCAATCAACGCACATCCTCCAAGTCCCATCCTTCTTTGGCACTAGTAGCACTGGTACTGCACATGGGCTCATGCTCTCTTTTACGTACCCTTTGCTCATCAAATCTTCAACTTGCCTTTGAAGCTCCTTTGTCTCCTCCGGATTGCTCCTATAGGCTGGTCAGTTTGGAATAACAGCCCCGGGTACCAAATCAATTTGATGCTCAATGCCTCTAATGGGCGGCAACCCACTCGGCATCTCCTCTGGAAATACATCCTCAAACTCCTGCAACAAAGAAACAGCCAAACTAGGAAGAGATTGGTTAGTTTCATCAAGATTAAGATAACACTCTTTGTAAACAAGAAGAATCACAGGCTGATTTGCTAAAAATGCCCTCTTAACCTCACTCTCTTTGGCATAAAAACTCAATTTTGTCTTTTCTTTTCTCTCTATAGACTCTCTTTCTTTTTTCTCTCTTGACTCCACTCCCTTTTCGTTATTCTCACCTATTTCTCTAGTTTCTTTTTCACTCTCTCTTTTTCTTGAAATTTCTCTCTCACTCTCATTTTTCTTTTCTCTCATGTTTCTTTTTTGCTCAACCTCACTTTTTAGTTTCAGTTGGTCCTCATAGACCTGTTTTGGGGTTAAAGGAGCAAGCTTGATTGTTTTCCCATCTTTTTCAAAGCTATATCGGTTCCTAAACCCATCATGCATCACTCTCCTATCATACTGCCACGGCCTCCCCAACAAAATATGGCCAGCATGCATAGGAACTACATCACAAAGCACCTCGTCACTATACCTCCCAATAGAGAAGGCCACCAAAACCTGCTTACTGACCTTAACCTCTCCACACTCATTCAACCACTGCAACTTATAAGGTCTAGGATGCTTCAGCAAAGGTAAGTTCAACTTCTCAACTAAAGTGGTACTAGCTACGTTGGTGCAACTTCCCCCGTCTATAATCATACTACACACCTTGTTATTTACATAGCATCTAGTATGAAATATGTTTTCTCTCTGCTGCTCCATATCATCTACCTTCATTTGTGTATTGAGAGCACGCCTGGCAACAAGAGACTCACCTTCTACGGGGTATTCCAATCCATCATCATCACTAGCATCAGATACTCCATCACTATCGTCTTCACCTTCAGTCATCACCTCCCCACTGTCACACATAATCATCACCCGCTTGTTTGGACATTGAGATGCTATATGCCCCAAACCCAAACATTTAAAACATTTGATATCTCTATTCCTTGAAGGTTGCAACTCTACTTTGGATTTGTTCTTGCTAGTCCCCTCATCTTTTTCCTTAGGTGGTTCGGTCTTTCCCTTTACTACAGCTCGGTCATTCCTTTCCCACTTTGGTTTCCAAGGAGTGCTAGAAACTGAAGTATACCTTGTTGCCCCCTTTCTTTTTAATTGCCTCTCCACCTTCATAGCCATGTGCACCATGTCCTCTACCTCCACATAATGCTGCAACTCAACTACATTGGCTATATCCCTATTCAAACCACTTAAAAATCTAGCCATTGTGGCCTCTCGATCCTCCTCTACATTAGCCCGAATCATAGCCACCTCCATCTCCTTATGGTATTCCTCCACACTCCGGGACCCTTGTGAAAGGTTTTGTAACTTTTGGTAGAGGTCTCTGTAGTAGTGGCTAGGTACAAAACGCTTCCTCATGAGAGCTTTTAGCTCACCCCATGTTTCTACAGGTCTTTCATGATTCCTCCTCCTATTGGTCACTAATTGATCCCACCAAAT